>VZSE01006145.1:21034-31147 GCA_013398275.1 Promerops cafer
GGCCGCGGGCGGCCTCGGGGCGCTCCAGCGGGGCAGCGCTCCGGCCGCCGCTCTGGGTGTGCTGCTTGGGGGGCCGCGGCAGGCGCCGCGCCTCAGCGGGAGGGCTCCCCTCCATGATTCCTGCGGGGATAAACCCAGGGCGTGACCCCTGCACTGCCCTCGCCCTCCCCAGCGCCCACCCTGGTGCCTCCACAAAGGGCATCACCCCGCCTGCCCCGTGGGGTAAATGCACGCAATGCCACCGGCGCGTGCCTGGAGAGGAAGGGGACAGGGAGGTGACACGGCACGAGGCCAGCCACCCACCCAGAGCACCGGCACTCGGCCAGCATCACTGCGGAGCAGGGGGAATGGGGCAGCAATGAGCGATCGGTGCTGCCCCAAAACGGGGGGCCAGGGGCTGGGCAGCAGCGCGAGTGCCCACCCACGCTGTTCCAGGTGCCCTGGGGCACGCAGCAAGAAGACCCGGAGGGAACTGACACTTTCTGAGCTAAAGCAGGGCCCCAAACGTCCGCAGAACAGAAATCCCTCCCGGCGACAGCTCGCCGAAGGTGCCACCAGACAGACGCCAGCCCCTGCTCCGCCCCGGCCCCCGGGGCCACACGTGGCACTCGTCCCGCGCCCGCCTCGCCGTCCCGGCGGCACCGAGTGCCGCTGCCCTCCTGCACCCCGCCGGGAGCATCCTGTCCCCGCTGGCACCCCTGGAGGAGCCTCCCCCGCGGCCGGGGCTGCAGGAGCATCCCCGTGACACCCCCGGGCCCCATCGCCTCCCCGCAGCCCCTCACTGCCCCAGGCTGAGTGGGACGGGGCCGCGGGCGGGATGCGAGGGCTGTCCTTACCCCCGGAGCAGCATCGGGAGAGGGCTGGGAAGAAGGAGAAGAAAGCGGAAGAAGGGAAGGAAGCAGGGGAGGGGAAAAAAAGAAATTAAAAAAAAAAAAAAAACGGCCAAACCAGCAAATCCCGGCCCCTCCAGCCGAGCCCGGGCTCAGCCGCTTGGCTGGGCTGTGGGGCCGTGGCTGGCCCTGCCTCCCGCCCCGGCCTCTTCCTCCTCCTCCTCCTCCTCCTCCTCCTCCTCCTCTCCGCGCCCCCGGCCAAAGCCGGCGCCGGAGCGCCCGGTCCCGCAGGGCCACGCCGCTGCCACGCGGGGGACAGGGGGGCGACCCCGCGCTGCCACCAGGGAACTCCGCAGGAGGGGAACCCAGCAGCCCGGGACGGAGGGGTCCGGGCTGCCGCGGCCCTCTCAGGAACGTCCTTTGTCCGGGCTGCGGGTTGCGAGGGCGGCGGAGCGAGGCCGGGCCCCCTCCCCGGCTGCCGAGGGGGTCGGCCCGCACCCGCGGGATGATGGGGACGGCGCTCCCGGGGCCGGGCGGGTTTCTCCGGCAGCAAAGCCCGCCGGCTCTCGGCACCTTCCTGTGAGCATCACGCGTTTGCAGCTGGGCTAAATTCTGCTCTCCGGAGGCCAAATCCTGCTGGGACCCACGGCGAGCCAGGGCCGCGGCATTTGCCGGCAGGAGGGCGGCGGGAGCCGAGCCCGGTGCATCCACACACACCCGTACCCCTAAAGCCGGCAAGCGACACGTGCCTGCTCACCATAGCCCCCTTCCTGCCCCCCGAGGCCCCACCACGCAGGACGGGGGTCCCGGGTGGGCAGCGCTTACCTGGAGGTGCCAGGGCTGCCGTCCCTGGGGGCACCAGGGGTCTGAGGGGGCCCAGGGCGTCCCGGCCCCGCCCCGGCTGCCGCTTTAAGCTGTGGCTTTTGATATTCGTGATTGGTTTCATAATCCCGATCAAAAGGAAATCACCAGGATTATGAAATTGTTTTAATCCTCCTGGCTCTGGCCGCACCGGCCCCTGCCAGCACGAGCAGCAAGAAATCACTTTTATCTTCTTAAAATGTCCCCAGCCACCCCGCTGGCCCTGGGGCCCTCATCACAGCCAAACCTGAGCCCAAGGGCTTCCTTCCCCACGGGGGCTGAGAACTGGGGTGACTCCATGGGGAACAGACCGAGCATCCTCACTTGGCTTCTTCCAGGGAGGAAGGGCCAGCTGAGAGCTCTGTGTGGAGGAGCCCAGGGCAGAGGAGCCATCTTCGCCCTGTCCCACTGGGGGACAGTGTCCCAGCACTGGGGCCCAACCTCCCCTGTGCCGCCAGGACCCATCCTTACCTGCACGCCATTCCAGAAGGGCATCCTGGCTCCTTTGCCTGGGCTGTGGAGGTGACACACGCCTGAGAGACGTCCCCATCGAGCTGGGGTGAGGTGCCAAAGCAAGGGCAGCAGGAGAGCTCCTACCACTGGCCAGGGAATGCCAGCAGGGAGCCGTGGCTGGGATTAAACCTCCGGGAAGCGGCTGCTGCGAGCAGCAACAGGCTTAGAGTGATTTCAAGGCACCGGGCTCTCTTCTGGAGGGAGATTGATTGCAGGAGGCAATGAAGAGATTTAAAGAGCAAAATAAAAGCAGAGACCCCAAACAACCCAGGGCTGGGCTGCTCAGCCTCTGGTCACCCGCTGTGCTGGCAGGACACCACCTCGGACTGGAGATCAGCTGGAGAGAGGCAACCAAAGGCTCCCAAAGACCACGAGCCTTTGGCCAGCCCAGCACAGTCTGGGCAGGAGGTTTCCTCCAGCACCAGCCCCTGGCACGCTGGGTGTGAGCTGAGCTGGTGCTGGAGGAAACCTGGGCTGCTTCCTGTGAGCCCCTCCTGCCCCCCCTCCAGCATCTCCCTCCTCCAAGCACCTCCACCTCCTCCCAGGACATGGATGTCCTCCAGCCACCAGCCACATCCCACAGCTCCCAAGAGAGCAAGAGCAGCAGGAGCCAATGCTCCATGGGTGGATGCAGCACAGGGGTGGGACTTGGGAAGACACACACACAGACCAGGGACAAAAGAGCCGTCAGATCATTGGAAAACAAAGAGCTTGTAATAATGAAAAAAGGACAGATTTTGTAACCAATCACTTTTTCCTTTGAAAAAACACAATCACAGTAACTTTGCTGTATACAACCACCTAGAAACTATGAAACAGTATCACATTGTGCAGTATTTTTTTTTTTTTTAAACCTACTTATCAAGAAGGGAATTCCACACTTCAAAAATTATATCCATTTGGGGAGGAAGGAGGAGACAGCTAATAGCGCAGTCACAGATACATCATGAGTCCAAGCAAGCGGCAATTCTTTGTCCTCACCTTTTCCACTGAGCCAAAACAGAAGAGTGGAGAAGGGGATAGCAAAAGAGAAAGGAGGGGGGAAGAAAGAAAGCACCCACAGAGGACTAATCACACTCCATAATTACTTTTGACATCTACAGGGCTTCATAGAAAGATCATTTAGACCAACACAGCGGGGAGGGGGAGAGGAAGGCGGCAGCGGGACCCGGGGGAAACTTTGGCATTTCCACTCGGGGCCCCTTCCCAGCGCCGATCCTTCGCCTACGGGGAAGGACCTACGGGGTGGAGAGGTCCTCGCAAGTTCTGCCAGGATGCCCAATTTCTCCTCTGGAGTGAAGAGTTTGCAATTTGGTTTACAGAGCTTGAGGGGCTGTCGGGCCGCAGGGCGCCTTGCCAGGCAGGGGCGGTGCCTCCTGCCCGTTTTGCCACGGCAGCCTTTGGCTCCCACCGGGAACGGGGCTGGGGTGTCAGCATCGGGGCGCTTCCCGTGCTGTGTCCCTTCCCTCTCCTTTTCCAGGGTGTTGCAGCAGGGATCGAAGCCCCCAGGGATGGTGACACACCAGTTCAGCCCACGGTGGCAGCAGGGGACACTCGCCCCAAGGTGCGGAGTTTGGGACTGGGGTCATGTAAGGGAGGCAAGGTTTGATGAGGTGACAGCCACTGAGCCCAGCCGTGACTGCTGCAGAGGTACCGCAGGGATTTCCCACTCTTCCCCCAGGAGCCCCAGCCCCTCTTTTCCAAGGAGACAAAACAATCCGATCGCCTTCTGGAAGGAAAATGTAAATTAAAAAAAAAAAATAACGTTTAAGGCAGAAGATCACCTTCCCCCTGCGAGTGCAAAGCAGAAGGGCGGAGGAGAGGACGGAGGACACGGAGCCGGGATGCAGCACGTGAGCAAAGTGGCTTTTGTGTCCCCAGCTCACCAAGCCAAGTCCCAGCCCCAGGACACTTCCCAGCACAGGACTGTCCCTGGGGACACCGCCCCCAAAGCCCAGCGAGCAGCAGCCCTGCAGGACAAGGCCAAATCCACTCAGCTGTTCAAAACACAGCAAAGGCTTCACGCTGTCCCCACTGCCCGTTGGAAGTAAAATCCCCAGGGATTGTCATCTCCTGAGCTAGGAACAAGCTTTCCCTCCCCGCCTGCCACGCTGGCGCTGCAGCTGAGCCCCAGGACAGAGGCAGAACAAGCAGCAGAAGCGTTTTTAGGGAAGCAGGAGCAGCAGGATCCAGCTCTGCTGAGATTTCCACCAGAGATCATTCCCATTCCAAGATGTCCATGCTGAAGGCTGCTGCCAGTTGACCCCTTTCATTGGAATCAGACAAACAGCAAAGACACTGAGACAATGAGGAGGGCCAGGAGCAGGGAAAGGTGTAGGATGAACACCAGCTGACTTTGGGATGAGAGAGGTAGGAGCTTACTGGATGCATGCAGGCTGCAGCCAGCAGTGCTGTAAATGCATTTCTTTCAAAATGTGGTGGGACATCATGGGTTCTCATTGGAGAGCCCCCAGTCCTGCTTGCTGAGCCCAAAGATCCCAATCCTGCCCTGCTGTCCTGTCAGGAACACACCCGTGGCACATGGCCCAAGCACAGGGACCTGGTGTTTCTGGTGACAAAAGCCACACAGGGAACCCCAGCCAGCAAACAAACTCTGGATAAACCTCACCCCCTGCAACCCCAAAATCCCCAGAGGAGCGGCAGGAGGGAACCAGCATGGAGAAGCAAGTTCAAAAGGAAATCTCCAAAAGCCACAAATGCCACAGTGTGGCATCTCCTCTCCTTAGACTGCACTGCCCTGATGGGTTTCACCAGACCAAAGCAGCTCCACACCATCCTCAGAGCTGTACAATTCCACCAATTCCACGTGATTCCTCCACTGAATCACAAGGCACAGCCCAACACCTGAAAGCCAGAGCTTGAAGACCTTCCTCAGCTTCCCCTTCCCATCCAGCTGCATCCCAAAAACTGAAGGAGAGAGGATAAACCCCTCACCCTCAGCTCCTTTTAACGCTGCTCTGTCCTGACTGCCCCCCTGCTGCCCTCCCTACAGGAGTGTTTGCAAGCACCCATGAGCAAAGCCCAGCTCAGGAAATGAAGCCACCCTGGGAATGTCCCCACTCCCCTGGCTCCTGCTGCTCCCAAGGAGTGCCAGGGCTATTTTCTCTCACCATCTGTTCTGCTTCATTAGGTCTCCCTTTATTGGCCAGATGTTCTCGTAGACGTGGAGCCACCCCGGCTTTAGTGCCCGTTCTCAGGAGGAATCTGCATGCCTGGTTTCTCAGAAATCTCTGGGAGGGAGGGAACCAGACACAGGGCTGGGAGCTAGGAGCTTTTAAAAGCCACACTTCTGGGAATTCAGGCTGCTTTCCCCGGGACAGCATCTTCAATGCCAAAAGGGATGACATTTTATTTTAGGAGATAATGTTTGCTCGTCATAGCATGCCACCTTCCTTTTGTTTTTCCTTACTTCTCCTGCCAGCAAAGACAGAAAAAGGGAAGAGAAAGAGCAGAGCAAGGAGAAGAGCAGATGGACACACTGAATTCTTGCTTCACATAAGGAGTTGGGTAAACTACAGAATAAGAATTTAATCACTTGCAACCCGACCCACGCCATCACATTGGGAAGCAGAGGGTCGGACGGTGCAGCAGCAGGATGGACAGATGGACACAGGCCACCCAGCCATGCCCTGCCCTCCCCAGCCCAGCTGAGGAAAGCAGAGGGCTCCCAGGGGACTGGAACCACTTCCAAATCACAGAACCATGGAATGGTTTGGGTTGGAAGCGACCTTAAGGACAATATAGTTCCAACCCCCTGCCAAGGGCAGGGACACCCTCCACTAGACCAAATTGCTCACACTGTCTCTCCGTATTTTTAATTTCCCTCTGAGAGGAAGATAATTAGCAGTAAGGCTCAGATTCTTTGTATAAAAAACCCACTTGCTTAAGTAACACCCAGTGGTGTTACTTGATTTGAATGAATCCAAATAATTTTGGATTGCCTCCCTCCCAGTGCAGCTGCCCTCCCCTAACCTCCCCAGGCAGGGATGGCTCCATTCCCCACTGCTGGAAATACCTACACACGGTTTGGACATGGCACCAATGCAAATTAGGAACCTGAAATCTTTTAAGGGGCATTAAATCCCAGACTCCACTCCCAGGTGAACGGGAATGCTCCGTTTTAAGTATGGAGGGAGGTAAAGACAGGGATCCAGGGGAGATGGACAGCACAGCTCCCACCAGAGCAGCCCCACAGAGGGAGATGGGAGGAGCAGCACCACGACAGGGCTTTCATCTGTTTCCAGCTAAATGAAGAGAACCAAGGGTCCTTCTTCAGTTCCTCTGGGCAAGAGGCACAGCAGGCAAACTGAGGAAACGCAGCATAGCAGTCGTGGGAGACACTGTGCTGGTGGAGGGAAACAGCCACCAAACAAGTGAGGAGAGATTCCTGCAATTCCATCGCCCAAAGTGTCACCAGCCAGGTGAGGACCCCCCTTCAGGGGTTTCACCCTTCCCTTGCAGACCCACGGAGAGCAAGGCGTGCCAAGGGAAGGATGGCAGCACTCTGAGGCCCCCATGGCCCCCTCCCAGGAGGAGGGGACACCAACGAGACCATCGACTTCACATCTCTCTCCCAACAGAATTTGCTCAGCTGTCCATTACCCAAGCCTGCTCAAGCATCCCACTTCCCAAACTGGGAGAATGACATGAGTCAAGGGGCAGATCACCAGGACAGTGCCCAACAGAAGCCACAGAAGAGCTGTTTTCCATCTACCTTCCCCACCAGGTGGGCACAAATGCCCACTGAAACGTGCCACCACTCCTAAGCCCCAGCCTGATGAACCCCTCTGTCCCATGAGAACTGTCACCTCCTCGCCTTGTCCCACTTTGCTGCGCTGCTGGAGAACTCCTCAAAAGCTCCCTGCTCGGACTGAGATGCCCTCATGACACACCTAAGGCTTGGAAAAAGTACTTTTAGATCTGGAGAACGAAGTTCCAAAGCCTTTGTTCACCCAGTGTTTTGTGCTGGTGGTGGGAACCAACTCTCCTTTCCTTAGGATCATCTGCACTACTTTCACACATGGAGAAGTTGGCTTGGAGCCAGCACGAGAGACATGCCCAGAAGCAGTAGCAGCAACTAAAAAAATATCAGAAAGAGAAACTTTGGTTTAAAATAAAATTGAAAAGGAATAAAAGAGAGAGAAGGTACACACAGGTGCAAGTTGTCTCACGAAAGGGGTATTTTGCAGGGGCATCACCCCACAACCCTGGAGATGGAGATCTACATTCCCCACTTTGTTTTACCGTTACAACCTTCATTGCACAGGACTCAAAATCACTCTCATATGGTTGTCAGGTTTCATAAATAATGTGAAAACTATATGCAACAGATACATCATATTTCCAAAAAAATTATAAGAAAAGTTACATCAAATTAAAAAGTAGCTTCATGAATGAAGATACTGCTCTAAGTGCACTTTCCCTGCAAGTGCAGCCAGTGCCTCAGCGCTGGATATGAAGGAAAAAACCAAACAACTGAAAAAAAAAACCCAACCAAAAACAAAAAATCAGATTTAAAAAGGCCGGTTTCAACCAGTCAAAACCAGGCCAAGCAGAAACCAAGTGTGCTCTTGGCACTGTCCCGTGAGGGAGTCCCTATGATGCTTCATTATCCAGAAAAGGTTTGTATGTCCTTGTTGAGACTGTAAACAATCCTTCTTTCCTGAACTGTCCTCTTTATTGGCAAAACAAAGTAAAATATTTTATTTTTTTTGTTTGTTTGTTTGTTTGTTTAAAATAGAACATTAAAATTAACCCAGAAGAAAAGAAACGAAACACAGTGAGCTTGTTGGAGTCCATAGGATCTGGTCTGGAAGAGCTCAGAAAATGTGTTCAGTGTTTTCTCCTGTTTTCAGCTGGATCTGTACCAGAGCTCGGGTTACTTGGGGAAGAGGGAAACAGAACGAGAAAACAAAGGATGTGGAATAAGAGAACGTGGCCATCTCATGTGTTCACTTCGTTCCCTAGGTCCTCTATCAATACCTTTGTGTCAGAAGCCTTGGACCTGGGAAAAAAACACAAAACACAAAACAGTCACTAGGGAGAAGGAATTCCTGGAATGACGCACAGACAGCAAACCCACAGTGCACTTGGGGGAATAAAAACAGGGAAAAAAATTGTCTTTCTTACGCAGAGGGGGAATAAACAATCTGCTGGAACTGTTTCACACCCTCCCACTCTCCCTGGGAATAGCAGAGCCTTGTAAAGATGCCCCAGCTGTCCCTCAGCATCCTCCTCCTGTGGCACTGCCCACTCCACACCACGCTGGGCACGCTCTGCCCATGGCCAGGGTCACCTGCCAGGCTGTGACATGGCTGGGGACACAGCACTGCTGGACGTGGAGCACCTGCCCAGCCCTCTCCACACAACTCCACCACACCCTTGCAGGATCCAGAGGAGTGTTCCTGCTCCATCTCCCGCTGGGCTGCAGGAAGGAGCAGGAAGCTCCTTAGGGATATGCCTGGCACATCTCCACTCCCTGCATGTCTGAGGGATAAATGGGCATGGCTGGAGGGAATTCCACCAGGCTTTGGCTCACATCCCCTTTGCATAACATTTTTCAGTCTCTAGCAGCCACCCGAAGGCTGTTGGTATTGGTCCCATCCGTGCAGGGATGAGAGCCAAGCACAACCCTGAGGCCAGAGCACACCCTCCTCCTCCTCCCACCCCTCCCATGCAGTGCTGCAGGGATTGCACAACACCCCTGACCCGCGGTGCCTCAGCATCCCTGAGGAGCCTGGGCTTGTTCCCTGGCCAAAGGGCAGGGCTGCACAGCTGTGCTGCCAGGGCAGGAGGGACACAGGACACTGGAGCAACACGGGCACTGCAGGGAAAACACACAGTGCACAGGTTCAGGGGCTGGGGTGCAGGCTGGGGAAACGCTTGGGGTGCAAGAATGATGGGTGGGAAGAAAAAAATGTATGGGTTTGGATTTGAGAGAGGAAGGAGTCTGAGATCTTATGTATGAACCTTAACCAGAGAATAACTGGAATCATACAGATTCATGGAATGGTTTGGGTTGGAAGGGGCCTTAAAGATCATCTGGTTCCAACCCAAAGGCAGGGATGCCACTCACTAGACCACATTGCTCAGGGCCAAATCCAGCCTGGCTTTGGACACTGCCAGGGATAAGGCATCCACAGCTTCTCTGGGCAACCTGTGCCAGGACCTCACCACCCTCACCGAGAAGAATTTCTTCTTAATATCTAATCTAACCCTGCCCTCTATCAGTTTAAAACCATTGCCCCTTCTGCCACTGTGAGTCCCTCTCCCTCTTCTTCACAAGTCCCCAAAACGTCTGGTTGAGGAAAACCTCTCCTCCAGTTTGCATTTACAACCTCTGGCAGACTATTTCTGCAGGAGGGGAGCCTTGTCAAAAGTGAACTCCCTTTTCTGATGGTTTACCAGAACCACAAGGATTAATTCCCTGGCAGAGAGAGGCACGCTCGCTCGCTAATTACACCTGTCCTCCCTTTGAAGACTGAAATTTTTGCACGATTCCCAGGAATCCAGCCCAGGATTCCCAGCCCATAAATGCCCAGCAGGCCTTAAGGGCAGCTCCAGGGCAGGATCTGGAGGCAGCAGAGAGGCCGAACGTACTGTGAGGCGAGGCGAGGCCGGCGCAGGGACACGCTCAGGCTGCGCTTCCACTGCTTGTTCTTGCGGCGGTTGCGGACGCCGTCCTCCTGGTCCATCATCTGATCCAGGAGCGTCAGGTCGTCGGCGTTGAGCGGCGCCACCGAGATGTCCCTCACGGCACGGAACTCGCCGCAGTTGTTCAGGTGCTCGTTCTCCAGACGGAAGAAGTTCCACACAAACCGCCTGCAGGGATGGGTGGGGGAAGGGATGGAGGGAGGGATGGAGGGATGGAGGGATGGAGGGATGGATG
>VZSE01006145.1:31552-119466 GCA_013398275.1 Promerops cafer
GGACGGAGGGACGGACGGACGGAGGGACGGACGGAGGGACGGACGGAGGGACGGACGGAGGGACGGACGGAGGGACGGACGGAGGGACGGACGGAGGGAGTGATGGGTAGGTGGAGAGAAAAAGGGGGAATTACTAACTGAGCTCCCCTTTTACAGGCAATTCCTGCGTTTGGCAGAGCACTGGGATGTGCACCTGGAGAAACGTCCAGTGACTAACAGCAGCCCCTGCTGCAACATCTTTCCTCTGGAGAACAACAGAGAACACCTGGGATTGACATTTACATTAATATTTGGAGCAGGCTCCCAGGGAGGTGGTCACAGTCCCAAGAACCTGTCAGGCTTATTCCCTATCCTAATGCTGACAGCCCTAATATAGACAGCATGGAGGTACCAAGCATTACAAGCCAAAGGCCACCTCCAGCACCTACGTGAGTGAGGCTCAGCTTCAAGTTCTTCCCAGGAAGCTGTGGGGGTGGGTTTCCTGCTACAGTAAAGGTGTTTAAAAGTCCTGGAACCTTGTAGGATCCAAATCGATGATGCAGAATACAAGTTAGCATTTGGAAAAGAAGCAGAGGTTTGAAAATTGGAAACTTGAGAATCAAGCGAAATTTCAGCTGGAAATTTCAAGGAGGAAATTGGTAAAAACTAACCACTCAAGATTATGCCACGGTTCAGAAGGAACTGCAAACACAGTGTGAAGGATTCAGCTCCACACAGTGGCAGAGCCCCCCACCCCTTTCTTCACCCTGTTTGGATTAAATATTCCTGTTAATCCTGGTCTCCTTGAAACAAAAACCAGTATATTCCACATCCAAGGATCCAGGCGCTTCCCCCCCGCCATGCTGATGTTACAGAACAAAACTGTGAAAATAAATCCAAGGGAAATGAGCTGCTCAGCCCAGAGGCCTTACCGGAACACCTCAAGTGGGGCAAATACAGTAGAAATGATGTCCGCAGCGTAGGGGAAGATTTGCATGGAAGTGAGGGAGATCTGGATGGTCCACGCAAAACGCAGGATGACGTCTTCTACAATGGCACAATAGTAGTATGCCTGAGGAGCAACAAGAAGAGAAGAGCTCAGCAAACACCTTCTGCGTGGAAAAGACCCCATCAGGTCTTCGGGAAGCTACAGAATCTGCTGCTCAAACTCAAGCAAAGCGAACGGAAATGATCTCTTGGAAACAAATCAGCTCTACTGCTGGAAAATCCCAGCTTGTAGCATTGAAATGCTCCACTGGGCAACTGCAAGGTGCTCTAAACTCAGCAGGTTTGGTTAAAATGTTACAAGCCTGTCCTAAGGTAAGAGCAGGCTGCATACGCACTTTCTGTGGGTAGACAATTCCTTCTCGCAGAAAGGTATTTTCACCAGCATTTTTGTCAAAGAGACCCCAGTCCATCTTCAGGTCCCAAATGAGGGTATAGCAAGAGCTGATGAAACAGAAGATAATCCACAGGTAGAAGAACACTTGGGTGTCACTGTGGTTTTTAGCTGGAAAAGAGAAGAACAACACACTTCTGTAGAACTGAGAGCACATTCCTTCTTAAAACAGCTGCAAACTGCCTCATTTGAGCAGTGGAAATCACCTCTTCTATCCAAGTTCTGGGAAAATACACCAAATACTAATCTGAGCCAAACCAAAAGCCTTAGCAGGACCTGCTTTATATCATTATTCGAATTCCATTTTCATCTCGTTCAACATTCAGCACGTGGGATTGAAATTTACATTAATATTTGGAACAGGCTCCCAGGGAAGTGGTCACAGTCCCAAGCCTGCCAGAGTTGAGGAAGCGTTTGGGGAACACCCCGAGACACCTGGTGGGATTCTTGGGGATGGTCCTGTGCAGGGCCAGGAGCTGGACTCGAGGATCCTTGTGGGTTCCAGCTCAGGATATTCCATGGTTTTTATTTTCTTGGATTTATGGCAGAGCTGCCGTTCTGGCTCTGAACAGCAGGTGGAAGCTGAGGGCCACATTTCGCAAAGGACGCGGGCTCGTACAAAGGATACAGCACTGACGCAGAGCTCAGTTAGGAGGGTTTGGTAAGAAAATATTTGAGTTTCTATTAACATCAACAACTGCGAATTAGTGCACTAAAAGCCTGAAGAGCATGGGCGGTACAGGAATTACCACCAGCCATTTCAGAGCTCGTGGTGGCAAGGGAAAAGGCAGCGGTACATTAAAATGTACAAATCCTAAAGTAGGCTCTGTATGGAGTTTTAAATGCCCATATAGAGCTCCTCTCCGGGAACAGGAGACTGTGGGCCCACCATCTGCTCAGCTGGGGATACGTTTTTCCAACGTTGTTTCCCACTCCCCCCTGAAAAGGTTACATTGCTCTCAATTTGGCTACAATTCCCTACATCAGCTGGCCGGGGAAAACCAAACAGAGCTGGTGTTTCTGTTTGCTTTTGGAAAGCTGGCTCAAAAAATTCAAGCAAATAAACTGCATTATGATGTTTGGGAAGGCTGAGACATTTTGCACCTGGCTGCTAGCAGGAATCCCTCCTTTCTGTGCAGCCTCAGCAATGGCTCATTCACCGATTCCCTCTGAGAAAGCAAATCACGTTTCTGCTACAAAAAAGATGTTTTCAGCCCAAGCCCAACGCCACGACAGCACCTTTTCTTATATATTCTTATATTCTTTCTTTAAAACAACAGAATCCTTGCAGCTGATCAGCCAGGGAGCAACAGGGCACTCTGCCCTCTCCTTCCCTCTGTATTTCCAGCAATTACGATTAGATGTAACGCGGCAATCCGATAAAATTAATGGAGGTGAAAATGAGAGGACATTCCTCCCGTTACGCCTTTCAGGCATCCTGGACATGATGTGCAGGATACAGGTCAAACCCACACGCTCCTTCCCCTCTCAAAACACGCCCCTAAGGCAAACCTCAGAACGCCACTCGTGCAGCAAAGCCCGTTTCGCACAGTCGGTGCAGGAAAAAGGGCAGGGGATGGCTGCAGCTCCCAGGTCTGAGCAGCTTCCCAGCTTTGGGGCAAGGCTGGAAGCCCTTGAAGCACACCCCACATCCTCAGCTTGGCCAAGGCACGGGTCTAGCATCGCATTCCTGGTCCCTGCAGAGCCGTGACGTCAGCCGGGAGCAGCGCTCACGGATGCCCAGGTACCTCAAACGCTGCTGCTGCTGCCTGGAAACAGCCTCTCCCAGGCTATTTTTAACGTGCAGCTGCCCACAGAAAGGGACACAGGTGAGGATTCTGGAGCTCAGCAGTGAGGGCTGCACTGCCAGGTTTCATTCCTGCCCCCCTCAGCTCCTCCAAAGCCTCCACAACATTATTTCAGGAAGAAAAGGCAGATGCTGACATTCGGTGACTCATGAGACACTAAGCCTGTTCTTTCCAGTATTATTTTTAGCTCATTAGATCTCCATGTTTAGTTCCCATTACCAGACCCTATAGGATAATTCAGAGGCAGTTCATGGGTTGTATGTGCTTTCAAAGCACCTAAAATGCTCCAAAACACCCTGTGAGGCTGCAGTGCTTCCTCTCACCTTAGGCTTGAAAGTTACATCATGCTGCTTTGGCTTGGGTTATTTTTTTCCCCCTTAAGGACAGAATTCAAATAAACTGAGTCTTACTCCACTCCTTCATGGAGCAGGCAGAAGAGCAGGGAAGCATTGCTGGGCAGCTCTTTTGGAGTTCTGTGGTCATGGAGGGGCCAGTCTGCCCTGATTCTCATCTCCAAGCACACAAGGGGCAAACCAAAACTCTATCCTAAGCTGGCAATTACAGAGGAAGGGGATTTCAAAGGTTTTCACTGCTTAAACCTAAATCCCAGAATGGCTCAGGTTGGAAGGGACAGTGGGTCACCTGGGCCAACCTCTCTGCTCAAGCAGGGTCATCCCAGAGCATGTGGCACAGGTTCTTGTGAGCAATTACAGAAAGGAGAACTGGGAAGGAAAAGGCCCGAGTGAGAAATTTAATCTCACCCATCTCAAAAGGATGTGCTTGCTTTCAGTTAAGTTATCTCGGGCTCAGTTCCCCTCTCCCTGCCTCTGTCTTTGCAGCAGCCTTTTCAGTGGCACCTGGGCTCACACTGCTGGGCCCCTTGCTCCTGCTCCCTTTCTCACCAACCAGCTCTGCAATGCATTCAGCTCCTGAAAAAATCCATTAAAAACCCAAATCACTCCCTGGTAAAATGCCCTCATCAGAACTAGCCTATTGTCTTCAGTCTTGGCCTCCAAGTCCTTCCTTTAATCACTTATCCTCCTTTTCCTCCTGCTTGCAGTTCTGTTTGATACCTTCCTTCCTTCTCTCCTCATTGGTATTCAGCTGGTGTGCAGAAATATGTTACTGCTCCAGGCAAGCAATTATAGCTGGGTCTCTGCTGACTGGTCCTAGCAGCCCTCTGCACTGCTGCTCAGGGGGAGAGAAAATCAAGGCATTCATATTCTGCCCAGAGGCTCCATCAACTCCTGGCCTGCCGGTTTTCCAGGAGCAACACAGAGCTCTGCATATTTATGATGATGTCAGGGTCTATTTAAGCAGGAACTGTTTCATCCTGTGTGTTTTTTCTTTGTTTAATGAGGTGCTAGAAAACACCAAAAACCATGAGAGAGAGTCTCTGGATGAGAGAAGCAGTCTGGACACCTGGCAGATCTCAAGCTCTCCAGGAAGGAAAAAAGAGGAAGTTTTCAACAGCCCATGGCACCAGTGACATCCCCCCAGGAGAGGCACGAAGCACCTTCCTACTCCATGCTCCAAGGGGCACCACCACAGAGCAACTTCCTGAGCTGCTGTTATTCAAAGCAGCACGTGCAGGACACAACAGCACCAGCACAAAACCTCTGAAGCTGCAGGTGCAGCTCTAAGCCTGAGGATGGGCTGATTTCAGTGCTCACATTGCCCCATCTGCAGCCTGGAGGTGTGCAGTTATGTCAGAGGCTGAGTCCACAATGCCTGGCTGCCTCCACTTGCCACGGGAGCTGTTTGCAGCCTTCACCACAGAATTTCCATTAGCATCCTCAGTTTACCCTATAACGTGCAATTCCAGCAGATCCTCTGCACAAATACACCTCAAATTGCTCCAGAAGGTCAACTAGATAAATAATGGATGGCTTCCACCTTTGAACTGAAGTTGTGAATGGCCACAGTCCCAGAAAACAGCCAAAGGCACTTGCAGCAGCAGAATTTACTGCCTGCAAGAACTGCTGATAGGCAATATCCTGGATCCTGAAAGCAGCCCCAGGGTCCACAGTATCTGCCTGGCATTCTGAGGGAACACTGACCCACAGAAATTACAGCCCCTTCGAAGCACAGGCAAGAGAAAAGGTTGCTCTCCATCAAAGAGAGACAGCGAGTGCTCTCCCCAACGCTGTTAATATTGACTTTACCTCCAAAGAATTCAGCTGTTTACCCTGCTGAATTATTCCAGGGAATGTAAACACTCTATAGGATTCAACACAGCAAAAATCAATGCCATGTATTATTGAAGGGCTGCATGAGAGCACAATGGCCCTCGATAAGCATTCCTGGCGTGTCACCCGTCGTGGCTTGTGCTGATGGGGAGCTCTCTGATAAAAGCTGGAGGAAGCAGGAGGTTATCAGGGAACACAGCCAGGTAAGCCTTGCTGCTCAGAACACCAACCCAGGCTCGCCAAGCCCAGCCTCAGTCACAGGTTTAAGCAGAAGCAAAGCACAAATGCATTTAGTGTGCAAGGCAAGCGCAGCTCTGAGCAGGCCTCGGGATGGTGTGTGCCCATTAACTCCATCCCAGCACACCACAGAGCAGGGTGACAGCCAGAAGTGACTTATCTGCGTAAGAACTGCCATCAGAGTGACATCCCCAAGCATTTGTCTAACATCTCAGTGCTCAAAGCACAGCATTACCTCTCCCCTCAGTAATTAGATATCTTAATGAGCGGGTAGTGCTGCCTTTCTGCCCGGCCAGCACGTCCTGCTGTTTAGCACTGATCAATGGCAGAACCAGGACATGACAGGGGACTTAATGCAGTTAAAAGGCAAAAATAACCCACGGGAGCACATGCAGGACTCGCTGTGGAGCGCTGCTGGGCTCTGCCAAACACTGACTCTTCCATAAGAACCTTCCCTTGGATCCTGCAAACCTCTGCAATCGCCTCCGGGCACAATTTAAGCAAAGCAGCAGTGAAGAACTGTCAAGAGGCAACATCTCATCTCTTCTTTTAGCCAGAAGTCTACACTTGTAGAGAAGGGAAATCCCAAAATCGTGTTTGGATTAAAAACCCTCTGCAGGTTTGCGTTGGTTTGTGTCTAATTTCAAGACATGGCAGCCAACTCCTGGCTTGTACCTCACAAACTGACAAGTGTGACTGAACTGCAAACAGGAGGAAGCGTATCAGTCGTGGCTGAGATTTGAGCTGGTTCTTTTCTGGTGCCTCCTGTAGCTTTTGAGAAGTGCTCTCAGGGAAAGTTTAACCTCGACCTCGAGAAGGATGGGGTTTCCAATCAAAGCATTTGCCACAAGACTCACTAATAAGAATATCTGGATTCATGATCTGAAATGAACAGTGTGGTAATCAGGGCCTTGGATGGACAGTTTGGGGATGGGGACACAATGTCATCTGCTACCTCTATAGTGCTTTGACATCCAACAGCAGATTCTTTCAAAATTTACTTCTATAAAGAGCAAAAGAGAAAAACTGTCAGATGATTGCATCTCCTACACTTCTGCACCACCACAGACTCCAGACCTGTGTGTATCTGACAGGAAGATTGCTTGTAATGCAGCCACTTGCTTTTCTTAAAATGTTCCATTAAAACAAAGGTCAGGCTTCTCCCCTTAAGTGCCTGTGAAATTAAGTATCAGTAGGTCACCCTTTTTACTTACACCTCCTTCATTAGCATTCCCATTTCCCCAGCCACCTCTAACACAAAGGCATAACAAGTGACACCAAGGTACTCTTGCTCCACTTCCCAAACCCCAGCTATTAATCCCCATCTCCTCTCAGCTGAGAAAGCAAACCACAGATCACAGAGCCCTGGCGTGCTGGGGTCACCACCGATGTCCCACTTGACATTTGCAGACCCACAAAGACTTCCCAGCGGGATTTTTACGCCTCTTTTGTGCGCGGGGAGTTGCCGAAATCGCTCTGGATCCCCATTCCCAGGCTCCTCACCGAGCAGGGGTTGCTGTCTCTGCTCTCCTTCCCCGCTCACTTACCGGCACCTCCGCCCTGGCCACGCTGCTCCTGCCGCAGCATTCCAGGGATGCTCCCGCAGGGATGCTCCCGGCTCCACCCCGGAGCACCATCACTGGGATGGGTGTGAGCAAAGCAGGAGCAACCAGGGTGCCACAGAGCCCCACGTCAAAGCAAAGCCGGGAGGAGGTCAGAGGCCAGGATAAGAAATGTTTGCCCACGGCAATGCCTCCCAATTCCTCGCTAATGACACGGCTGCCGCTCTGATGGAAAGGATCAGAAAGACTGCCTAATGAACACAACTCATTACTGGAGGCCTCCTGGGCACGGCATGACAGGGATTCAGACAAAAATTCATCCTAGCTCACAGCAATGTGACAGACGGTGCATGTTTTGGCTCCAAATAATCATCCTGGTGGAGTTGCCAGCGTGCTGGGCTAAAGGAAAGCCTGTGGAAACGGCAAGTATTAAGAAAGAAGCCAGTTAATCCCATTACAAAGTTTGTTTTACTTCAAGAGGTCAATCCAAGTGCTCTATAAGGCTCTTGTGACACCTAAATCAAATGCTAACAGCTCTTTCAGTGCTGAGGAAGAGGGGGAGAGACGGGAGGTCTTGTACCAACACAGAAGTGAGGGAACAGCATCTCACAAATGCTGCTTGCTTCATGCTTTTGTGCTTTTGCTTTTTTAAAGTTTTGTGCTTACAAAAATTCTACATGTTCACTTATTTTGCCCTGCCCCCCCCCCGAAAAATGAAATTATCCATCTCAGTTGGGGGACTATACACTGTTGCACTGATGTCATTTTAGTCCCAGTCCTCACATCACCTCATTTTCTCCTGCTGTAAGCATGTAGGATCACAGTGCTTTATTGTCCCACCTACCAGCAGCCTCACTCCACGGGGGCTGCAACCTGCAGCTTCTAACACAGGAATGACAAGGGCTAAGTGACACAACCCACCACCCACAGAGCTCAGGTGCAGCCAGGTGCCTCCTGCAGCCCCCAGTGGCACAGCTGGGTGTCACCTCAGCCTGTGCCCCATCCTGCTGTGCATCACCATCCCTCTCCTGGAAGCCAGAGCCCTCCTCAGGGCCCTGCATGGGGACAGACTGTGGGAGAAGCAGTGATGGGTTCCATCCCTCTCCTGGAAGCCAGAGCCCTCCTCAGGGCCCTGCACAGGGACAGACTGTGGGAGAAGCAGTGATGGGTTCCATCCCTCTCCTGGCAGCCAGAGCCCTCCTCAGGGCCTTGCACGGGGACAGACTGTGGGAGAAGCAGTGATGGGTTCCATCCCTGCCCTGGAAGCCAGAGCCCTCCTCAGGGCCCTGCACAGGGACAGACTGTGGGAGAAGCAGTGATGGGTTCCAGCATGACGCGGCGTCACCGCTGGGAACGGCCGAAGCCGTCGTGATTAATGAGGAGTGGGCAGCAGGAATGAGACCTGGGAATCCTCCACTGCATTTTCCAAAAGCAGCACATTTCCCATTCATCTTGGCCTGGTCAGACCTGGTTGAACCTCTCTATTAATAAGGGACAGCCCAACACCTGCCGTTAATCACAGGGTGGCTTTCACCTTCACACTCCACATCTCTGTTCCTTGGCCCTTTTCTCTTAGGGCTGCCTTTAAAAATCATGAATTAGACATTGCTGCAGAGAAGCTGAGAGGGGAGAGCACAGACAGAAGCACTGCTCTTCAGAGACAGCCCTATTTAGTTAACTTCTGTATTTTTAATTACTGCCAATTTCCTGGGCTGTTTAATGAGAAAGTGCATGGCAGTTCCATTATCTCAGAGTGACCTAGGGCTCTCCAGGGCACCCCAAGCCAATGGCAACTGGTGTTCAGCAGGCTCATTTGGAATACCTGGAAAAACCGTGGGAGCAAGATGGAAGAGGAGATGCTTGCTCAAGTTTCCAGGCCACGTGGATTAACTTTGGAATAATTCAGAGGTTAATAAATAGCAGGATACTACTCAGATCACAAGGATTTCATTGAACAAGGTGTGTGAATCAAACTGACAATCTGCATAAACCATCCTGCCTTTCAGTTAAAGGATAAAATCCCACACAGCCAATAGCAAGATAAACAAAAAATGGTCACACAGAACCAGCAAATCCCACAAAACAAGAAAATTATGAAAGAGAAGCACTCCAGAAGCTCAGTTCTTCAAGCACAGAAGCCAAATCTATATTTTGGTATTTCCAATGACACCATGTAAGCAAGCTGCATTAAGGTGAGAGAAAACTGTCAGCAGCAAAACCACAATATCTAATTTTGAAAGGAATAAAGCTGGAGCATAAACCACGACTAAAGCTTCATAAGTGACCAGCACTCCTTCAGTAGTACAACTCAACTGTTTCTTAGAAGAGCTGAACACCTAAATATAACAACCCTATCCTACACAGCCTGAGTCAGGTCTGAGTGAGGAGTGAAACCAGTGCTGGCTATTCCAGATATGTCAGTGTGCCTTCTTTAATGCAAGCACAATTTATACAAGAAGGGATGCCCATGGATTTCCCTCTCTGGGATTTCCCCTCGGTGTAAGGAGGCCATGGACCTGCTGGAGTGAGTCCAGAGCAGGCCATGAGGATGCTCAGAGGGATGAAGCACCTCTGCTGTGGGGACATGCTGAGAGAGCTGGGAGTGTTCAGCCTGAAGGTGACCAGATGGCTCTGGTGAAACCTTAGAGCCCCTTCCAGTGCCTAAAGGGGCTCAAAGAGAGCTGGAGAGGGACTTTGGACAAGGGTCGGGAGCGACAGGACTAAGGGGAACGGCTTCACACTGACAGAGGGCAGGGTTAGATTAGATGTTATGAAGAAATCCTTCCCTGTGAGGGTAGTGAGGCCCTGGAACAGGTTGTCCAGAGAAGCTCTGGAACACGTCCCTGGAAGTGTTCAAGGCCAGGTTAGACAGGGCTTGGAGCAACCTGGGATAATGTAAAGTATCCCTGCCCACGGCAGGGGGTTGGAACTCCATGATCTTTAAGGTCCCATCCAAACCAAACCCCTCTACGATTCTACAGATGCTGTGATAAGGTGGACTGAAGTGGGAGCTGCTTTACTGGTGCACTTGCCAAGCAGAGCACATCTGCTTTTGGCAGAGTGAAAACACAGCAGAAAGCAGCTGCGTGTCAAAACAACGCCGCGCTCAGGGCGAATATTCTGCTGCAGGCTTGGGCTTAATCATCTGCTTCCCCAGCAGCACGTAGGTTTCCGTAGGGATTAAATAAGGCAATGTAATACTCTGCTGGCTGGCTCTGGGGAAAGCTACTCAGCACTGGCAGGGAACTTAATGCCAGCACTGAGCTCCTTAGTGCAAAGCAAGGGTGGGAAAGAAGGGGACAGAGCGGGCAGGGAGCTTCGAGTTACAGCCGTGCCTCATTTGCCTGAGCAAACACACCCCGCAGCACTTTATTTACAGAACACGGCCTTTGCTTGCCATTCCTTTGGGAGAGATAAAAATACTGAGAATTCCTCCTCTGGGAACTCAGCAACAGTTGTCCTCGTGTTGTTGCTGCTGTCCCTGAAACGTGGCTGTGCTTGTGAGCCGTGCTGGAGTCTGCACTCGGCTACGCCGCCACTGTCTGCTCCAGAGTTATGTTCTGGGGCAGCTCCTCTCCCCTTTGCTTCACTAATCCCAGTGATACCTGAATATCAAGATGACAGCTTGGAGTTACCCCTGTAAAGCTGGTCTGGTCCCAGACCAACAGCATGGCAAGTTTTAGAGCAAAAACCTAACAGAATTCACTTTGCTGTCTTAGCGGTCTGACATCCAAACTGCAATTAGCAGAGAAAATTGCACCCTGCATCTAAATCCAAGGGAAGGGAAGTAAAGAAATGGCTTCTCTGAGGGAAGAAAGAATCAGAATTGTGCACTGCCTGAGCAGTATGAATTATTGAACAGGGATATTTTGGGGAAACAGATACTTGTCAAGAGCCCACAGTACATGGTGTGACTGGGGGGGATCCTGTTTGGAGTAAGGAATACCATGCAAGGATAGAACAGAAACATCACTTAATAAGGTGGCATTTGTACATCTGTTTAGTTCGAGCTGTTTTGCAGCAGCAAGCACAGGGAAACACGGAGTGCTGTCAGTGCACTGTGTTTGAATGAGCTGCTTTCCACACCAGCAAGCCCTCCCAACCACAGAGTCCATCTTCACACTGCTGGCAGGCACCCACTAAAACCGACAGAGCAGCTACAAATTATCCAGAGTTCAAATGGAGGGAGGAAGATGAGACTTCTCAGAGGGCTGTGATGTCCCCAGGCCTCCCAAGTGGAGAACAGGCACTGGTGTCCATTACCTGACCTCCCAAGGAAAGGCCAGGGATTACCCTCTTCTCCTGGCAGCCAAAAGCTGTCATTCCAGAGGTGTAAGTCACAGGCTTGCAAGCACAGGCATGGAAGATTGTTTAAATAAAACTCTCGATACCACAGCAATTAATAGGTTTGTTACTGAAATTTAGAGCAGGTCTGAGGAGCAAGGATCTTCACCAATTTGACACCTGCTTTGGGCAGCACTTTCTTCAGAACACACAGCTGCCCCCCACAGATGTTTAGGAGGTAAGAGAGGGGTGTTTGCTGTCCTTGGGCAGACACAGAAGGTGTGGGAGAGCAGCACATCTATTTTCAACAGCAGCATCACAACAACTTGATGATAGACCATCTGATTCCAAGCTCCAAACGAACTGGCAATCTATCTACAGCACTTTGATAAAATTGGCTTCTTAGCAGGTACAGCACACGAGAAAGTGCATTTATGGCAGGATGGGAACAGGCCTGCAGGCCTGAGGGGACATGTCCAGGGCTTTAGTCAGCCCTCTGAAAAGCCCAGCACAGTGACATTTACAAATCTGTGCTAACGTGTAATTTCCAAAGGCCACTGAAGCTTCCAAATTTTTTTTTGTACGACACCAACAACTACGTGCCACTGACAAAACTGCACAGACAAAAGCTGGGAGTCAGGAACCTCTCAGAGCAACAGGAACAAGGCTCATAAACACCTCATTACAGCCCACTCCCTGCCAGACTGGGAAAGGGGACACCAGTTCTGCATGGCAGCGACCAGAACTGGGGCTGGCACGGATGAAAACCTTCAAGGGCGGCGCAAAGAGGTCAAACTCTTCAACAGGACCTTTTGACAGAGGCTGGTTTTCCTCTTGGTTCCAACCCTACCCCAGCTGAAGGCTCTGGCAATGTGTCCCCCCCCGAGGGAGGCAGGAGCATCAGATGGCCTCCCCAGAGCAGCTCTGGCTATGGAAGATGCAAGCAGCGATTCTGGAGCCGGGCAATCTGTCCGTGCCTCGTCCCAGGCTCTGGCAGTGGTGACCAACTGGACTGCAGGGCTGCAGAATGTCACTGAGCACACAAGTTAAAACAGGAACCAGCTTCAGGGAGGTGGCAGTGGGGAGGAGATGCACAGGGGATGCTCCCAGAGGATGCTCCCACACCAGCTCTCCGTGTAGCCCAGAGCCCAACTCCCAGCCTTGGGCCAGCTTGGGCCACTGCCCCTCCCTGCCATTAAAATGCAAGGCCTGACAAACATCATCAGTGAGACTCTGGGCCCAGCTATGTGAAAACAGACATCTCTTGGCCACGGGAAGGTTTCTAACAACACTGCCACCCCTCCAAAAAACCCAGCATGTTAACTCGAATCATGCCTTCAACACTTCTCCCTGCCTCACCACAGGAATATTCCAGGCTAAGTAATTGCTCACGACTGTGTGTGGTTGCTAATTTCTGGATATATAGAAGGGGAGATTCTCAAATGAAAGAACACAGCTTTTAGGGCTTCAGAACAATGAAAGGCAGGGCGACTGCCTGAAGTGCAGAAACTAAAAGCTTTTTCCTTCAGAACAAGAGTAGAATCGAGTAATTGTCGTTTCCAGGGAGATGAGGAACTTCAGGGATCAGAGCTCAATCTGCAGTTAAATGGATTGGAAACAACTCCTTACCAGCTGCTGAAAAAACATGGATAGAATCACACAGGAAAATCAGAGAGAGCCTTTTTTCCTGGCATTGTGCACATGCCTTCACATTTAGGAATGATGGACCGATTATTTGGATGATCCAGGTTAAATATTCATGAGTGTTAAGGGAGAAGTATTTGCTGTGCTATTCCTTTCCTCATCTATCTCCCTCCCATTTACCTCCCTTCACAGCAAAACCTGACAGGTATTTCAGCTTTCAAAAGAGAAACCTAGAAATTCCCACCCCCGCTCTCTAAGTGCAATTCTAAGCAGACCAGGGATGTGAAAAACACCTAAAATAAGATCTTAAAACACTCTCTACAAGCTGGGCAGGCCCCTGCCTTTCCCCAGAGATTTTCACAGGTGCCAAAACACAAGAAGCTCACGTTTCAATGGGATGCCACATTCCGAGCTTCTCTCATGTAAAAAAAATCAAACCCCAGGAGCTGCAAAGGATTCTCCAAAGTCACCAATACCTTTGTGAGTGCTGTAGAGGGCTGCAAATGTCACCACGAAGAAGGTGGTGGAATATTTTCCAGCGTTAACCAGATGAAAGGCCCGTTTGTTATCGCGGTAACGGCGCAGGCACTGGATGAATCTCAACCAAGCAGGGATGCACTGGACAACTGCTCTCACTCCGTAGGAGTAGCTGTTACAAATCTGATTATCTGCAAGAAAAACAGGAGTTGAAGCTGTTAAGGCAAAGAGTGAGTAAGTTTGAGAACCACTGTTGTCTTCCTGTCTGCAATGTCACTTTGTGGCAGCGATTCCCCATCAATGGCTGGTACTGAGGCACACGAACAGCCAGAAGCTCCAAGTATCCTGAAGCTCAATATTCCACCTTGGAGGTGTTCAGGTGACACAGCACCAATAACACATCCAGACAGATGACCACCTAACTCCCCCAGTCCTGCCAGTATAACTAACATGCAAGATCAGAAATCATCTATTTTTAAATGTGCTGCTGGCGGTACTGTGAATAATCAAATTAAGGATGGAATTACAAAAGGCCTTAGGCACTGGATTTTTGTGCATAAATGGGAGAGCACTTAGAAACTCTGCAGGACAGCTCTAAAAGGCTACTTTGCCCAAGATGTCCTTGACCCGTTTTCCTTGTGCATTGTAATAGGGAAAAACATATTTCAGTGTGGGACTGGGTTTGGCGTTTTTCGCTTTGTTTTCTAAAAAGCAAAGGCAAGGCATAGTGTGGTTTCAAAAACTGGGATGAGAGGCAACCACACCACAATGCCATTGTGTCCTCTCCTCCATGTTTGAAAGCCTTCTTTTTATTAAGGCAATGACCAGGAAACCCTCAGCTTTTCCTGGGACTTCCCAAGAACTCCATATTCTTCTGCTGTCTCACTCAGCACATCTAAACCAAACACCCTGCTGCCTAACATTCATTTGTTTCTTATTCACACTAAGGGAGACACATTATTAGCTGATATTTATCCCAAAACACCGTGCTATCATTCCACTGCTCAGATTGGAAGAGGACAAATTGTTAAGCACACAGTTGCTTTATGTATTTTATTTTTAATAAGTAAATATTTAGCTGCTCGCAACGCCGTCTTTTAAAATCAAGGGAAAGATCAGACAGATTGGAAGAACAAAGTGAATGCTGATGCTTATTGAAGCATGCAGCAAATTCTCTCAGCAAGTGTCAAAACCATCAGACAATACCATTTGCCAGCAGTCACTGCTGAAAGGGGAAAGTCAACAGCCCCATCCGTGAGGAGACAGGTACTGTTTTGCCACTGGGAAGGCCAAAGTCAAAATTCACATTCCAGCTCTGTGTTCCTTCTGACTAGAAAATAAGGGAGGACAGAGCATGGACAACCCTGGCAGAGCAGCATCAACTCAAATCAAATTTGAGGGGGCACTAAGGAGCTTCTCCATCCCCTCTTGCTTCAGGGTACTGCGATGGAGCCCGTAAGAACCAGGCTACAGCACAGAAAGCTGTGCTTGACAAGCTCAGCATTCTCCTGAGGAGCAACAGGAAGAGGCTAAAGGTAAATACATGGTTAAACTACTATGAAATAAAACAACAATGCCAGGAAAATGGATTTCTCTTTCCAATCAGGAGCGCTGTGTCTAAATTCTTTGATGGATATACACGTCGGGCCAAATGACTGGATTAGGAAATGAACACTGATGTGAAATTCCACTTCTCTGCATGGAAGTAAGAAAGGGGAGAATCCCTCTAATGCCATGTTTACAAGAAATGCCAATTTTTCTGGTTTCCTGCACTATTAATAACCCTCTTTAAAACAGACAATTAGGAAGTTGCCTGGCTCAGTGCTTCTCGGGTCATTTTGACCATATTCCCAGGGCTCATCAGCATTACTCTACCTGTATCTGCCAGAAGTCCAGCATTGTCCTCCCACTGAACCTCAAAGCTGTAGAAGCAGATCATGTATTCCAAATCCATAAGTATCACGACCAGGCTGTTGAGCTGATCAGCCAGCCAGAAATCTGCAAAGCCTACCTTGTGGAAGGGAGCAGTGAATACTCGAAACTGTCAGGAAAAACAAAGCAGGAATAATTCATGGCTGTGTCAAAGGCATCTAAATGCAGTGGCAGGACATCACAGAACTGAACAAATATGGAAAGAACAGAAGAGCTTGAAGATTTATTGCTGACCTTTTGCTCCTGCTGACAAAAAAGGATAACTGTCTCCTCACTTTCAGTACAAAGAACATTCCTGCTTTCCTCCTCCTCTATGCATCTATTGCTGTGCCCCCCTCAGCCTTTTGTTTCTTACTGGCAGAGCAGCCCAGTCTCCTCTAACTTTCTGAGAAACTCCCAGTCTCCATTTAAGAGCTCTATACATCTCCATTTCTCTCGTTGCCCCTCACTTTGATCAGCACTTTCTTTCAGGCACCTACATCGTGTCTGTTGACATCTTCCACGTTCACCTTCCCCCTCACACTTAATGTCAGCTGGATTTAGACCCTCAGCACAGCCATTAGTCTGGGCATGCCTTGGTTTACTTAACTCATGAGTTGTTCTTTGGTGTTAGAAGTTCTGACAGCGAGGGTTGTTACTGGGTCTGCCAATGCCTCCAGCAGGGAAAGGGTTAAAGAAAAGGCAGAGGAAACCCTATTGACTGTGGGCTGGACTCCCCCTCAATCCCAGTCCACTTTCCCTCTGAGCAGCAGTTTTGCTCCTTCCAAAGCAGACAGTTTTCTGCTCCATTACCTTTGATTACCCCTCTCCCTGCCCGGTTAGTTACAGTTACTAATGGCCAATTTCTCACAGAGACAGCACCAGCACCATCCGGTCATTCTGGGATTTATGAACCTTTAAATTAATGAAAGCACAGG
The DNA here is from genome assembly GCA_013398275.1 of Promerops cafer. Taxonomy (NCBI): domain Eukaryota; kingdom Metazoa; phylum Chordata; class Aves; order Passeriformes; family Nectariniidae; genus Promerops; species Promerops cafer. The sequence continues at coordinate 47,981 of VZSE01006145.1, forward strand.
CCAACACTGATCTTTTATCCTGCTCTCATTAACCTGAAGGGTGCACAGCTCCAGAAACCCAGGAAAGGACTGGCACATCCCCATCAGCCTGTAATGCAGATTTAAGGCTCTGCTCCTAAAATTTCAAAGCCAAATAGGGGATTAAGAGTTAGTGGCATAAAGCAGATATGGATCATGACCCAGAAAGCTCTGTGCTCATGCTGGATGGCACCTATTCCCAAGGGTCAAACAAGGCCAGCCTTTAGGGAGGACTGTCTTCAAAGGTGCCCAGCTGCAGAACAGAGATCAAAGACCACACCAGCCTTCCCTTGCAAAAGCCCTTTCCTCCCTTTTCCCAATATACTGATATTCCCTGATACTGTCTTTATCTGTTTCATCTAAGACCATTGTTTTGTCCACGAACAAAGACTAGCTAAGCAAATGAAATGTGAATATAGCTTTACAGACAGATGTCCCTGAAAAAAAAAAAAAAAAGAAAACAAGAAATAACAATATTATTATTTAATTTAGGGAGAAGTACTTCAGCACTGCCAGGTGACAGCATAAAACTTTTAAGAGAGTAGAAGTTTTCCACCTACAGCTTACAGCTGAGGAGGAGTCAACAGATAGACCCACGACATATCTGGCACTGAGTCAACCCTCCTCCAGAACCTGAGCTGCCATCTGAACCCTCCCAATGCCACGTGCCAGGCACTGTGGCTTCTGCCTGCTGCCCAGGCATAGCTGGAGCTGCAGCCCTGATCCAGGGGGTGCTGGCAGTGGAGGTACCACAGCCACCTCCTTGCTTCCCACCTGAGAAGTGTCAGCAACGTCCTCCAGGTAAGGATAAAGTCACAAAACACCAGAAGCTGGAGCTGCACCTCAGTTTCAATAACCAGTTGCAATTCTCTATCAACAACTCCACAGCCTGAGCACAGACTTCCTGGTGCTGATCCCTGCACTTTTAATTCCTGCTGAGATGCTGGATATCTGAGCTGAGCTGAACGCTTCCCAGCTTTTCACCTCTCACAGGCATTGACATCATCCCTGCATTGTGTGGCCATTCAGCTCCTGCAGAGAGCGTGGGCACGGGACGTTCCCTGTGCTGGGATCCCATTCCTCCCAGCAAGCTGCTCTCCCCAGCCCACACCAGGGCACTCAGGGGCTTCTCAGCTGGCAGCAAAGGCACAAAGAATGCTCACCTAAGCACACAGGCAAGAAAGAAGAGCCTGGCAGGGCAATTAGACATTACTACAGGCTAAATAACTTTTTTTTTCCTCTTCAGAGGAAGATCAATGCTGATGTCAATCACCATCCCTCAGGGATTAGCACAAGAGATTCCACCCTCAACAAGCTCACAGGTGGAGGCAGGAAGCCTCCTAGATCCATGAGGAAATGCTACCACACACACTGGAGCATATCCCTGGTTTGGTTCCAGAAAAATTGGAAGTGCCAGTAATGCTCGGCTACACCTGATATGTCAGATTTTGTTTTGGCTGGAAACGAAACATATGAAGCATGTGAAGAAAAATGCTCACCAAACATAATTTTGTGTGAGCAGCACAGTTCTAAGATTTGCACTATTTAAACCTCCTTTCACCCAGAAAGCTGCTGGCAGCTGCATGGAGAAATAAAATACACCCAGCTGGTCAAGCACACACAAGAAAAGCTGCTCTTTATGTGGTCTGGGCTCTTCTTTCCCCTTCCTCCTTCCCCATAAGGCACACAGGTACCATGTCATTTCCCACCATTAAGGTGATCTTGCATTTTGATGAAGCTTTTTTCCCCTAGGAGACCTTGGGATGAATTGGCCTCTGCACACTCAAGGTACTTGATGAACCTTATGGATCCCTTCCAGCTCGAGATATTCCATGGTTCAGGTTTGATGGAGAGAGACTGTTTGCAAGGGCATTTAGTGACAAGGGGGAATGGCTTAAAACTGACAGAGAGTAGGTTTAGATCAGATACAAGGAAGAAATTCTTCCCTCTGAGGGTGGTGAGGCCCTGGACCAGGTTGCCCAGAGAAGCTGTGACTGCCCCATCCCTGGAAGTGTCCAAGGCCAGGCTGGACAGGGCTCAGAGCAACCTGAGATTGTGGAAAATGTTCCTGCCTGTGGCAGAGGGGTTGGAACTCAATGATCTTTCAGGTCCCTTCCAACTCAGGCCATTCCATGATCCTACAACTCTCAGACTGCAGCATAGCCTAGAGATCACTGGGACAGGGCAGGAGCTGCAAACAGCCTAACAGCTCCGTGGAGGCTGAGAATCTCACCCTGGCAAGATATGAAGGTAAATTAGCACAGATATTGCTCATGTGGTTAAAGCACATCCAGTGCTCCCCCTGGCACCGGGGGACAGCAGCCAGACTAATGAGGCTTGGGACTAAAGGTACCTCTGTGAGGGATGGCTGAGTGCAGGAAGGCTCAAAGGAAGAAGCTGGGATAGCAGCAAGCCAGCAAATCAAATAACAGAGGTGAGCACACAGAGGGTAATTCACTGTGTGTACACCTGCACGTCCTCAAAGCATGGTGCTGTGTCTCATCTTTGCTGTGTTCCAGATAAAGTTAATTGTTTTAATTGGCATTAAAATGATTCTATGAAGAAAACCGGCCAGCCAAACCTTCTTCTGCCCAAAGCTCTCAGAGCAGTGCCAGCAAGAAGGTGTCAGGGGAACCAGCTTGATTAAAGTCAATTTAAAAGGGTGCACAGGGTGGGGAAGAGCATGTGAAACAGCCATTTGGGAAGAAACTCATGAGTCACCCAGCAAGTCTGAAAATTGTTCTTTCAGAGCTCCCACCTATAACTGAACAGCACTGAAGCAGCACACATATTTACACTGAATTTACCAGACTTATCTTACAGGAAAATAAAGAGCTCGGTCTCAAACAAAGAGTTTAAGAGCACAAACAGAAAAAACCCCACCCATGAACATAATTTTATAGGCAGTAACTTTCCCAAAGGTTCTCCCTCTCTGTCAGTGAACCCTCTCAACGTTGGTACCCCAGTTTGGGCTGAGGAGCATCAGTGCAGCCTTGCCTTAGAGCACTGGACCTCTAATCAATCTGCTTCACTAGGTTAAGGAATAAACAAGTCAGACATCCAAGGGCTTCCACACATGCAGAAGTTTGTAAGCAGCTGTCTGTAGGAAGGTTAACAAGTCAACTGGTACAGGAAGCAGAATATGCTTCTGCAAACCCATCCTCAAAAACTATCTGCAGTCCAGACCTGATCAGGCCTGCTCTGTAAATCACAGTGGTATAAGCATCCCCCAGCATCCCTTTTTCCTGAGGGTTAGTGACACTTGTATACACTTCACAGCTACTGCTCAGCCACAGCATTTAAACAAAAAAAAAATTACTTATTCCAGCCAGCTTTGACACTTACCAATAGTTTGAGCAGCCAAAAACGAGACTTGTAATATAAGGTTTTGGTAGGGTTGATGAGAAAAAGCAACATGAAGCCGTACAAGATGAGTGGGTTCACCTGCATGGGGATGTAGATGAATTTACCATATATACATGCCAGCAGGCTCAGGCACCACAAAACGCCCAGGAAACCAGCAATCTGCAGGGAAAAAAAACAAACACACAGACACCTAATGAAAACACAGCCCTGAAACCTACAACGTGCTCTCATTAGAGGGAAAGGGAGAGCAGTGCTCAATCCTGTAATCTAATCAGACTTCAGCAACTTCCTCTTCTAATTGTATTAGGGGTCCTTGCCAGGAAATGGTGCAGGATTTATCCTGCTGATCCACAGCAGGGCTCAGCCACTCTCAAATCCCTCCTGTTCACCTCAAAGAGATGTTGATGGGACAAGTTGCTGCGGGGATTGAGTTCGAAGATGAGGACGTGGTTGACTCCAGCCTGTCTCCAGCCATATGTGTTGATGCCCAGGAGAAAGAGGAATTCTATCAGCAGAAAGCCACCTCGATAGATTCTCACCAGTGGCCACACATTTGGTCCATCTATAAAAGCCACACCTGGCAAAGAAAAAAAAAAATTAAAAAAAAGGAAGGATTTTAGGGATGACAGGGGTTGTGTCACAAAGCAAGGATTTATCCTGGATCTCAGATGTTTGGCTGTACCCTGAGAAAACAGGGTACACGTGAACACAACTGCATGTTCCAGCAAGTGGAGGAGTTTTTGCCTAGCCTGCCAGAGGATTTAGGAGTATTCTGGGGAAAATTCCCTTTCCAGCAGCTGTAATAGAGTCATTAGCAGCGTCCCTGCCTCACACTACAGGCACAAGGGACAGCACCAGCATAAATCTGACCAGAGACACTTAAATATTCTGGTTTAATAGAGATGAAATCCCAACAGACAGATACACAAACACTTCAGCTCCCCACAAAACCAAGAGGAACCATTTACAGCATTTAAAACAATGCTAAACCCACCTAATCACCAACTCAGTACAATGGTAATGCAATACATATTCATGGCCAGCATTACAACACCCAGCCCCACCCAAACAGAAATCCCAGCACAAGGCAGCAGTGCTGGAAAGCCTGTTGCTCCCTTTGTTCAGTTTTTCAGGGCTTTGGAAACAAATGTGCTTCATTTCAAACAATGAACAGACTTATACAGCAGCAGCTTCCTCCAGCATAAACCTCTTTGCAAAGGATTGTCTCCCCTGGTCACCAGGCACAGGTTTGATGAGAAAAGCATAAATAAAATACAGTTATTCAATCCTCACTTTTAGTTTCATTGAGAGTTTCTCACCCACATGCTTTATAAGAGGGGTAAAAGAAAGAACCTGCACTTTACAGAACTGAGGTTGAGAATTTATTCCCAAAGACCTAAATTTTTCAAACTTTTTCTCAGAGAAAGCAAATCCATAGGGAATTCCATGTGTTCAGCATCTACACTTTATACTACATAACTTACAGGGAAAAAGCCATGCAAGAAAAAATGACTCCAGAACTGCTGCTTTAAATTTTAAACTTTAGACTCTTGGATTCAGGCAAAACAGAGTCAACTTTTGGACAGAAATTACACACCCCCCAAAAAAGCTGAAAGAAATGAGTCTTAAATGTGGAATTGCAAAGAAAGATTTTCAAATTTTTACCTGAAAACCAAGGGAAATTACAAAATGGGTAAGGCTGGAAGGAACCACAGTGGGTCATCTGGTCAAAACTCCAAACAGGGCAGAGTAGCCCCAAAAATATTGGCTAAGAAGTGAAAATATCCCTGGTGACAAGTCTAATGGCAGCCTAATTCTCAAACAAGAGCAGGACCACAGTAAGGGCTTGAGATCTTTCATGAAACCTTGCAGGTTCCTGGTTATTTCTGGTTAATAAAATGAATGCACATTTCTGTGAAATTCCAGCTTCACTTAAACACTAGCTTGGCACCTAGGGAAGCCCATACAGAAACAGTGAAACCTCAGAATTTGTCCTCTTTAGGGTGACACCCTCCTGGGATCCACTTGTAGCTTTGCAGCCTTTAACAGACCCCAAGTGATGATGAACTCATCTCTGTAAAATGCTGCTGCTGTAGTTTTCAAATCAGGCAGTACAGCACTGGGTTACTGACATGTCCTGATGCTGTTCCACAAATTCTCCACATAGAACACTAAAATCCTAATCTCAGCTGATCAAATCACAGAAACAATTTGGCAAAAGCAGCTGAGAGGTTAGCAAAGTATGAGCCAATTAAAAACACCCACTTTGGACTTGGAATCCAGGTTTTTGCCCAATATCTGCAGTAATGTCCAGCTATCAGATCATGCCTGCTGATACAACACACCTATTACCCACACTGGGTTGGTAACACCTGCTGTAGAGATATAATCATTTTTATGAATTCCTTCTCACAACTGTGTCCCTTTTTCATTCTTAGCACCGAGAGGGAAAGCAAACACAACTGGCTTCAATCATTTTGCATCTCACAAGGAGATCAAACGATTAAGCAACAGAAAGGATGAATAAAGAACAGTTTCTACACATTAAACAGCCCCTTCATGCAGATGGGCCAACTTCATGCCTCTACCACGGGAAGCACAGCAAACAGCTCCTCAAACAGAGGCATTTTATCCCAAGAGATGGCTGGATCCAATTACAGAAACATCCGATTAAGAATTCTTTTAAGTCATAAAAACACAGACATGGGCTTTCCCTAATGCAAGAGCTCCTAAGTTGATTTGTTAAGCCTTTTCCTTTGTACTGCTTAAGCAAGTTACAACACTCCAGAAATCACACACACAATTAGTAAAGCCGCTTGTGGTTAAGCTCTGTGTCTGGATCTGCAGCACTAACGTGGCTCTTACTCTAATCAGGGGCCAAACTCAGAATGCACAAAACAGAATAAAGCCAGGGCCTGAGAGATGCATCCATTAATTGTAGCTTTTAAACAATCTTGCTAACATCTGCCAATAAGAAAAAGTCAATTAATTCCATTAGCACACTCCAGGCATTGAAATCCTAGGAATTTCCACATGAATTCCCAATTTCCATCCCGAGTGGCATCTGATCACATGGCTCTGTGTCTGGTGGTCTTTTCTTTAGGGAGTCAATACCACGCAAAGCTCAAGTTCTACAAGCACCTGTCTCAAGGTGGGCATGGGCTGTGTGTTCCCAGAACGATAACAAAAATCTGTTTTTACACATAGAGGTTGCACCCTCAGAATACCCCTCCAAAAATAAGGAGGAAACCAGAAGAAAAGGGTTTTTGTGTTCAGCATTGACATATACAACATGAGAAAAACCCACGACCTACCGCTGAGCAGAACTAATAGCTCACACCAACGTGATGTGGCTCTGATTTAACCCAGAACATGCAGGTCCAGGCCCTCCCTAAGTGAGGAGAATACACCCAAACCAAGGCATGGCAGGACACCTACCTGAGAGTATGACAGTGACGTTCAGTGCAACGAACAACCCGCAGAACAATCCAACCCTGAATGTAGTCCAGGCTGGTACAGGCTGTGAACAAAGCAGAATTAAGGTGAGGTAAACAGGTTTTCAGCACAGGCAGACTAGTTTGCAGAGCAAACTGAAAATCAGAAACACAAGCTCCTGATCCCTGACTGCACTCCTGAAGTGAGGTTTTTTTCAACTGAGAATGCTGTGTAATATTCTTGCCATGTTGAAACAGAGCTTGGGAGTCTCAGTGCCCCCTGAAAAATATTCCAGACCACACAAACACTAAACATATGCTTTTATTAGCACAAATTTCCTTTCACCATTTATCTCCTCCCTTCATTACCTTGTCTGCATGCATTAGGAGTAGTAACCTACTTCCAAACCTTCCGGAACTAAAGCAGATTATCTGGCCCTGCCCCACGCACGCTCACATCAATTATTTCCACTGTTTCGTTCAGATGTTGAATCTGATTTGGCACCTTGACAAGCTGGAGGAGCAGCTTCTCTCCACAGCCCTCATCTCTCACCTGAGCTGCTCCTAAGGGTGGAACACGCAAACGTTTCATGGCCTTCTGTCTGTCTCCATCTTCCAACTCGTTGGTCACCACTTCCTGAGGAGACAAAGATACACACCACTGAAGTTCATCTGAATGATGAGCACGTGGTAAAACCAACACTAAAGGTTGGTTTCCATGTTAGAGGTGAGCCCTGGCCCAGTATTCTTTTAATACAATGACATGAAAAGCTCACCATGCTGCACCAAGTTCCTTCAGGGCAGAAGTTAAGGCTGCGCTAGGCTTTGCCAAGGGAGAAGTTACCAGTGAAGAGAACATACCCATACTTATGTAAGCAGTGCCAGAAGTCAGTGGCATTTCAAAACCATCTTGGTGGTAAATATAAGCCATAGAGAGGGCAAAACACTATGGAAGTTCCAGTGTCATAGAATAGTTTGGGTTGGAAGGGACCTAAAGATCTTGTTCCAACCCTCTGCCATGTGCAGGGGTGCTTTCCACCAGAACAGGTTTGCTCAGAGCTCCATCCAACCTGTGCTTGAGCACTTCCAGAAACCAGCAGTGACCAAAATCCCAGTTTTTTGCTAGCTAGAAGAGGAGCAGTGCCCAGGCCAGCCCCTTCACCTCTGTTTCGGAGATAAGCTGGTTGATCTTCTTGCAGGTGTAGAAGGGAGCCACCTCCACCTCGGCCACCCTCCACTCCGCGCCCCGCGCCGTCTCCAGGTTCTTGTCATGCTTCTTCAGGATCTTGCGGAAGCCGGTGAAGTTCAGGTTCTGCAGACAAGGCAAAAAACATGCTGGCTTTTAAAGCCCAGCCATCTCCCAAGAAAGAGGAATGGTTCTGTCTCCAGTGCTAGCGAGAAAGGAATCGTTAATAAGAATCAAAATGATCGCGTTTGTTGTCGGGAAGTTTGAGTTCTTACTTTGCCATAAGGAATAGATTATCCTAGCAAATAAAATAAAAAATGTGGCATAAAAAGAGATCTACTTAAACCTTTTTATTTCCTGAAAAGCCAGATCACTTCCACCTTCTTGCAAGAAGTGACCTGATGCTACCTTGAAGACAGATAACCCTTAAGGGGTTTTCCCTCCTGAAAAATTTGAGCTACCTACTTCTTTAAACTTGACACTGGTTCCAAATCAAGTCCTCCAGTTAAATTCATTACAGAAGGGAAATCTTTGTATGAAAGTTGGCAGTGCTGCAGATTAAATCCAGACAAGTGCATCCCCACAGCAGCATGTTTTTTTCACAGAGCATGTTGCACAATGACTGCAGAACCAGCTTGGGCTTGCAGATGTGGGAGATGTAACTCTCCAGTCTGTAGAGACAAGCACACAATGCTTAAAACAAGAAGCAACTGTTGATTTCCCAGTTATAGATGATCCCTGATTCTACACCTGTGCACAGTACCTAAGACAGGCACAGCCCATCACACAGCAGCCATTGCTGTGGTGTGATGTATTTGCAACCCTGCCTTTCATTGTGCAGGAAGTGCCACCTAAAAAACTCCATGTTTCATTCAAGCAACAGCAGAAACACAGAGAGAACGTGGCAAGACTCACTTCTGAAAAAAGCTTACAGAGCAGCTTGGAAAGAAAACCAGAGAAAACAGCAAAATCTAATGCCCTGGGGAGAGGCACCAACTACTCACTGAAATTATTTTCAATGTAATTATGCTTAGGGTGATTTAATGCCAGACCCTCCCATCTAGGTGGGAAATGAGGCTGGGGAGACAGGAGCAGGAAGCCAAAGCATTAATGACCTGCCTTATTGCAGACAAGAGACTTTAATTACTTTCTATTGGAAAAGCCAGCATTCCACCCCAAGGAGAGCAGAAATTTCACGTGGAAAACTGCAACAAAAGGATGATTTTGGTCAGGAACCTTTCTGTGGCCTGAAATGACATCCCTTCCTCTGCCATGGGTACAATCCCAGCCTAAATCTGGGGTGCCCTGGCTGGTTGGGATATGTTTATACCAGACACCCTAAAACCTCTCCAGTGGCATTTCATCCTCTGGCTGCAAAAATTCTGCAGCCCCAAAGTGGATGACAAAAGCACTGTTGGTCACACTGATGCTTCTGACGAGGAACACACAGTGATGGGACTGAGGAACAGAACAAATATCATTTATGTAGTCTGATATTTTGCTATTCTTGCTGCTTTTATTTGGCAAAGGGGCATTCTCCAAACCTGACCTCCACTTCTGCTGCATTTTGTGAAAAAAACAACAACCCCCTCCCCCAAAAAAACCCTCCACAAACAACAAACAGTCTAATTTAGGCAATAATATAATGCAACATCAAGTAGAATCAAACAGGGGACTCAAAAATCTTTGCTGATATATATTAGGAAATGCATCAGCAAGGTAATTTAATAAGACTGGTTCAGCTTCTATTATTCAGCCAATAAATGCACTATATTATATACAGAATAAGTAACTAAATCTTGTATGCTTAATTTCTCAGCATTTGTTTGTCCTAAAACACAGCATTTCAAATAGATAGATTTTTTTAATGTACGTCCACAATGTAAAATAATACGTTGCTGGTAACAATAAATTAATTTTATCAGCAGTTTAGTCATTGATAAGTTAAACATGTAAGAGCTGCCCTGGAGACTGCTTATAGTTTCATTTAATGTTTGGTTTGTGTACCTCAGGAATGAAAGCATTTGATCACCCCTAAGAGACTGAGGAATTTGCTTCAGGTGGATTTTCCTTCCTCACTAACCCAACTCAAGGCATCAGCATTTCATCAAAGCCAGTTTGATATTTATAATGCTGCTGTTGATTTCATTTTTATCTCCTATATGAAGGGCTCAGGTACATCATCCTCCCACCAGGTTATTGTTTTTTCTTCTCTCCAAAACTGCAATTCCTCATTGTTATAGTCTAAGCTCAAGAGTGATTAACAGCAGCAGTACTCTGGGATTTAGTTTTATGTCTGTTTTCGTGTTTGTATTCCTTGTCCTCAACTTCAATACCAATTTGAAGGAATTTTTCTCATTCTCTCTCTGGAATTATGTTGTAGAAAGCAGCTCTGCTGCCTCTGCAAAGTGTGAAAGCTATCCAAACCAGATGGGGTTTAGATCAATATTCAGTAGGCTTACAGTGGGTCTGGACTCATGGTAGCAAAAAAGCAAAAATATCAGTGTGCAAACTGCCTTTCTTCACTGAGGAATAGTAGGAAAAGATTTCCCAAAGGAATGACCCACATCAGCCCCTATTTAAATTCTTCATCAAGCCTAAGAATTGATTTTTTGTAATTAAAAGTATAGCTGTCTGCTGTTAAAAGAGAAAATAAATGTAAGCGAAGAAATCACAGCAGGTGATGCTGCTTCACTCCATTCCTAAAAAGACACAGATACTCCACCTTTCCCAGGAATTTAAATTAGGAACTAACACTAATAGTTAAAGAACTTTATTAAGAAACTCTGAGTTTCCAGACACATGCTCACAGATAACATGACTGTAGGAGAACTACAAATACTCAGAATTTGGGAGAATAACTTCTGTCCATACAGCAGAGTGGTATTCCATTTATTCTGACTGTGAATTTTGTTTAGTAAAATTCTGCGGTAAAGATCTGTCAAAGATCTAAATACAGATGTAGTCAATTTAAGCTCCAACATTCTTATTTAACACACTAGAACCCCTCACAGTAAAACATTTAAAAGCATTTCAGAGCATTTAACTCCAGAAGAGGTAGCCCAGCCAAAAATATATTAACAGTTTTAGATTTTTATTTCAAGATTTTTGGAACAAGATCAGCATCTGCAACCAGGCCAAGAATCCAAGTACAACTAAGGATTAGTTTGTTTTCATACCTCAAGGCAAATGAGCCTGTATCCTGCAGAAATTTTTTTTTTTTTTTTTAATTGATGTTTTAGCAAGAAATTCTGATACAGCAAGGTCACAGCCACTACCATGGTAACGCCAAGAGGAAACAGTACATTGGGATTTCAAGTTTCAGGACAAATATTAGATAAAAGAGCTTCTCCCCAACCTGCCCTGCATAGAACAACACACCACAGAAGGAAGAGGTCCTGCCTGGACAAAGGTGCTGGGGTCAGCCAGCCCAGAAAAGGAAAAGTCCTTCAGCAGGTCAGCTTAGCACTTGTAGCTCAATTAAAAGCAACAAAGTGTTACACTGCCTTTTCTTTAGAAGTGTTTTGGGCCCCCCTGAAAAAGGAAGAAATAAATGGAAAAACTGAGCGTGGCAACTGGAGGGCACCCAAAGCACGGAGACGTTTGCGGGCAGGGCTCTTTGCAGGTAGGTACCTGATAGTTCTGCAGTAAGATGAGGCTGAGGTAGAGCTCGCTGAAGGCCAGTTTCAGGTCTCTGATGTTCCTGTGCTGGACACGCTCCTCGTGGGACAGGTGGAAGACGGGCTTTCGGCGCCGCTGCAGCGTGGAGGCCCCGCTGGCCTCCTTCTGCGCGTCCAACGTGGATTGCAGCTCCGTGCGGAGGGTCGTGAACCTGCGCTGCGCTTCCGCGAGCTTCTCTGTGGGCACGGAGAGGGAAAATCACCTGGGAGGGTCACACACGGCCCACCCAGCCCTAAAAACACCGCACCTGCTCCTCAGCAGGCGCCTGTGGGGAAAACGCGCTCTACTGCACGGCCCTCCCCCATGGCGCCTGAACTCAGCAGCTCTGCGTGTTTCTCTTGGCACAGGATGGGATCACGGCTGGCTTGGGTTAAAGACCATCTCACTTCAGCCCCCTGCCATTGGCAGGGACACCTCCCACTTGTTCCTTGTCCAACCTGGCCTTGAAAACTTCCAGGGATTGGGCAGCCACGGCTTCTCTGGGTAAACCCGTGCCAGGGCCTCAGCACCCTCACAGAGAAGAATTTCTTCTTAATGTCTAATTCAAACCTGCCCTCTGTCACTGTGAAGCCATTCCCCCTTGTCCTGTCACTCCAAGCCCTTGCCCAAAGTCCCTCTCCAGCTCTCTTGGACCCTTTAGGCACAGGAAGGGGCTGTAAGGTCTCCCTGGAGCCTTCTCTTCTCCAGGCTGAACACCCCCAGCTCTCTGAGCCTGTCTCTGGGCAGAGGAGCTCCAGTCCTCTGGACCCACTCTGATGGGTCCAAGTCCTTCTTGTGCTGTGAGCCCTGGACCTGGATGCAGAACTCCAGATGTGGTCTCACAGGGGCAGACAAGAGGAGGATGCTTTCCTCATTAAACTATGTAAAACATGCAAGCTCTCAAGAAAAAAATTAATATGTTCAAAATCAAGGGGCTGTCCCTTCAGCACAGACTAAAGCAGCATTAGCCAGGAACTGAGACCTCTCAACTTCCATCCCAGCTTTGATTTCTAGAGGATGCTCAGTCCAGCACCACACAAATACCTGTTAGGGATGGAAGAGGCCCAGCCTGTACCTGGGGACTGCAAACCAGCACAAGGACAGTGGGGCAGGCAGCCCCACGCTGGCTGGAGGCAGCAGGCAGAGAGGGTCTCATCCAAACACCAAAGCACTGACCACACATCTACTCTGAGCACAACAGAAAAGCTGCTCCTCTTTCCCAGATAAATCAAGTGCACCAGAAGCATTAGGGAAAAATCCTGTTAGACAATATTATGAAACATGACGGTGAGTAAGCACAGCGTTTTTCAGATCTGTGCACCCACTACTGACTATGTGTTTACTATCTTTTCATGTGACAGTAGGGAAATCAAAGAAGACAAACCCCACACTTCAAATGTGACACTGAATTTTGTTGCTCAGAGAGCAGCACGGTCCCTCTGCCAAGCTCCCAGCGACAGACAAACACAGCTCTGCTTTGATCAGGAGTTACAACGCTGCTGCCTGCTGTACATGATCCACTGTAATAATTTATCCCTCTTTTTCCTCACTTTAGAAGCATTGCCTCGTTATTTACTGATTAAAGAGGCCATCAGCCTGCACTTAAATGCCATTTTGATGTGTTTTCAGAACAAGTCTGTCTCTCTTCCTCACACCTCAAGTATGAAGAAGGTGTTCCTTTAAACATGCTGCTTTACGTACTCTCAGAAAATAATATTTTTGGCTACACAACAAGCTTTTAAAGCTAAAACCGGCATAATTAAGACCATTATTGTTCTCTTTGTTCTGTAGAGCTGGTTCCTTCCAGGCTTTTTTCCCCCTGCTAAGCTTCAGTCACAGCTTTGGCATGTCTGCTGATAAGCAGGGTCACAGACCATGGGTGTTGGTGTTGGCCAGGATGATGCTGACCAGGTTCATGGTGTTGGAGCCACCTCCACCCAGCAGGACACCCAGCACTGCACCAGAAACCACGGAGCCACAAGGTCCCTCTACTACACAAAGCTCTGCCCCAACAGCCTCCTGGATGTCAATATAATTCTCTTCACTAGTATCTTACTTAACAACTCAGGGATAATTCTCAATTGCTCCCCACTCAGATGTAAGATTTCCTCTTCTTTTTCCTTTGTGTAACTCAATTCTGCTTAATTTTAAGAGCAAAACTACTCTATAAATAATTTTACAGTGCATAAGGTACTTGCCAGAAGGAGAATGCCTTTCCAAACAGAAAATGGGGATCAGTGTAGGAAATAGAGTACAGAGGAGCCTGATACTCTAAATTTCTTTTTTATAAACTTTAATAAAGGAAGAAGATTTAAAATGCAGGAAAGGGCAACTCCTCTTTGACAACTTCCACCAAACAGAGGCAATGCAGCCCACACTGAGAATTGTCTGCCCACAGCCTACAACCACATAGTATTTCCCACAAGAAAATCAGACTGCTAAAACAATAATCCCTCCCCACACTGGGAACTCCCTTGGGAAGAAGGAACAGGTATCTGTTCAAATCAAAAGCCTTCATATAAATAAAGCTCACAAGTTCACTCTATATATTGAAAACATCTATTAAACCATCTGTGATACACTGAAATTTCCTTTAAATCAAATCAGTAGATATGGAAGAGTTGAAACTTATATTTTCAATTGAAAGCACTGTTCCATTGTCCCTATGTCCAGAAAAATCCCAAAATCCATCAGCCTAATAACACCATATTTAAAGAAAATATGATGCCTTGAAATATTTATGACTGCAGCTATCCATAAAAAATGCCACTCCTGAGAAACAGCCATCCTGTCACCACTTTCTCTCTCCTGCACTGACTCTAGTTATCCCATCCACAAATCATTTCATCTTAATAAAGTATGATTTTTTACCATCGAGACTCAATGCAGAAGCAAAACAAAACAAAACAAAACGTGTGCTGCTGTTCTGAAAACCTCCTAAGGAATTGCCCAGGGAAACAGCAAAGCAGAATAGAAATGAGTTTCTCAGTTTGCAGTGTACTCCAAAATCACTGAAAAGTCATAGACCACTAATTTAGCACTATCCACCACTGATTGAACATTCTGAAAAGTGATTTTAAAAATATGTTGCTCAAGAGAGTTAAAACAAAAAGCTTAGAAACTGGAACCACTCTTGTGCTGCAGCATTTTGCATGACCTGATGCCCACAGAGCCCTCAGCTCAAGTGTAATTTCATGGCAAAGACTAATGAGAAATCCAAACCCAATAGCAGCAGACTTCAACAGAAGTGCCTGCCATAAAGCAGCAGCTTTGCCCAAAAAATGCTGCTAGATCCTGACTCAAAGAGCCTGAAGAGTTATCACCTCAACCACGCAGTTCCAAGTTGGTTTTTGACTTCATTTTCCAAGTTCAGATGAAAGTTCACACATAAGGATGATGGAAAAAAGACACTGGCACTAAGGAACCAGGAAAATTTCCCCCATGGGCATGGGTGTGACCAAAGGCTGTTTCACCACACAGGAGGTGACCAATAGCCTGAACCTCCTGCCAGCTACACATTTTAGGCAGCCCCTTTCAGCATTCCTTCCCTTCCCTGTTTGTACATGTTACATTCAATATTTTTGCTTCGCAGTTTAAAGGCAGGGTTTCCTACAAATAACAAAACCATTCCTAAATTAACCATGGAAATGTTGCTGGCTACTGTTTAGCCAAGTCCTGATGATGGTGATTTAAAACATAACAAACCTGTCATCTAGAAAATCCCAAACACAAACCAAAACTGGAAAACTTTAGCACTTGAATAGGCATTCCTCTGCTGGAACCATCTGGAAATTTTACTGCAATTCTTTTGTCTTTCAGCTGGGGATAGATCATCTTGAGCATAGTCAAAAAAAAATGCAAATTGTTTATCAAATGTGATTTAGTTAATGGCAGTTTTCCTTTCCTCTGAGCTGGGGAATTAAGGCAATGTTTGAAGGGAGCACACAGGGAAGGGCAAAGAAAGGCTTTTGCAGCAGTGACTCCAGCCCTGAGTGCTCCGTGGAGGAATTGGGGTTCAGGACCAGGCCATCCCAAGAGGATGAGGTTGCTTGTGCTGTGGCAATCCTGGGTGATGCTCACTGAGGAGCCTTTAGCCTAGGGAAAGACGGTGAGGAAATGAAGCAGAGATCAACAGAAAATTTGATTTTCTTGAAAATGAACAATATTTACTGAAGTAAAGACAGGGGTGTAATAAGCTGTGTAATAAACCTATAATAAATAGGATGTGCCAGGTCATAATCCAAGCCAACACACGCCTGGAGTTACAATAGGGTCCAACATGACAAATTTCTGACACCATCAAGGGTAGGAACCACTGATGGAACATTTCTTGCTGCATCTCAATGCTAATAACCCTAATAACAGGTTTCTGTTCTACAGAAATCACGTCGCTCTTCTGCAAATAAAAGACTTATTTTAATCTTAGCACAGGAGATTTTCAAATTACATGTATTCTCTCCTGGAGCTTTTTGAAATGACAGCTAGCTGAGGAAAAAAAAACAACTCTACCCTACGTTATTAATGCCATTTTAAACAATGTTGGAATGGGTGTGTATATGTGGGTGCACGTGTGGCAGCAGGTCCTCATTAGGGAAAATTATAATCTGTATTGTGCATCTAAATTGACAGAACTTCCTGCACTGAGTCTAGCTCACAGTGCACAGGATCTGATATGGCTCAGAAAGGAAGCTTCTGAGCATAAAAACCTCAGATCTGGGATAGAAGCACAAGATCTCCCAGGGAAACAACACAGAGCAGAGCCCTGAGTTCAGGACGTATGAACTGCGTGCAGAAAAATGCCTATAAAGTGTAAAACCCAGCTGGCCTAATAAAAAACACCAATTTTACCTAAAAAACTGCCTCTTGTCCTGCCACTCACTCTGCTCCAGGGAGCTGGGAGAGCAGGCACAGCCAGCCCCAAGGAGATTTACTTCCCTAGATGGAAGCTGAACAGAGGGAAGCTCAGTGCTCAGCCACTGCATCTATCATGCTTTCAGCTATCCTCACAACCCACATCCTGGCTGGCAGTAAAAGGGCCAGCAGTAAAGTCATCACCCAAAGGTTATGAAAATATTTTGCACAATTCAACTGTGCCTTTGTTATCAGATTAAAATCAGAACTAGAAAAGGCTACCATATTTTGTTGCAAATCCTGTTTATAGCACTAAGTAAATAAATCAACTTGTTAAGAGGAAGTATAGAAGCCAACGTACTGCTGTATCTACATTTAAATGCTTTTCTAGTTGAAATCCCATTTTAAACCTCACCAAAAGAGGCTGAAAATCATCTGAAATGTAATAGCAGGAGGAGCCAGAGCACAGCAAGCCTTTTGTAGCAATTTTACAGGGTGAATTTCTAATTAACCTGTTCTAAAGTTGTTTTCAAAACACAGGATGGGAAAGCAACTTTCTCAGAGGAAACAACAAAACCAGCACTTGATACACGACACCTAGAAATCCCCACTCTTAACATCACAACTTTTTAACTCAAAATACACAGCCCATGGCAATTTTGTACTCCAGAAAGCTGCAGGGGTTTCAGTAAGAGTTCAGTGTTTATAAACTTGTCAGACTCATCAAGATGATCAAGATACCATACACAGGCAAGCCCAGGAGAGCTGCTCCTGCAGAAGCTCAGGAAACACCATCTAGGAGGCTCAGCACACCTAAAACACGGCCAGGAGATTGTCAACATGGATAAACTGAAAGACTGTGCCCTTCAGTTTAAGAGCCTCTCCATAAAGTTCAGCAGGATACCTTGAAAGTTCAAAGAAATGAAATCATCTGCCTTTCATTCTCCCTCCAGCCAAATACCAGGGTTTGGCTCCAGATCTGTGATTAAACCAGAGTAGTTTTCCAAACAAACACGCCCTCTAATTACCTGATGGTAGACCTGCATCACCACTGTGGTTATCCTGAAAGTTTGGGACCTTCAGGCCCTTTGTCTGTTGCTGAATTGTCCACAAATACACACAAAATAAGCACCTTACCTGAATAGAAAATGTTGATTTTGGCAAGTTCCTTCTCACAGGTTTGGAAGAATTTCTCTTCAAACGTGGCAAAACATCTTTTCACTGTGTCCTCATCTGTGTCTACAAAACAAAACAGAAAAATAAAGAATTTGTAACAGAAGAACATAGGAACAATTTTACAAGTGGCTGCCATGGAAAATAGTTCTTCAGTGTAAACCCACCATCTTTGTCATGCAGAGGAAGAAGAACAACCAAGTCCAAAGGGCTGGAGGGAACACATATTTGCTTGTAAAAGGAATTGCACCAAGACAGAGAGGGACACACTCAGAATCAGCAGTGACAGCACCCTGACCAAAGTTCCCATCATCTTTTTTGATCCTCCAAGTGCTATTTCAGATCTCACAACTCTGTTTTCTCTTCGAAGACCGAAGCTGACCGTAAGTGCTCACTCCAGCTTAGCAAACATTTGTATTCAGAAGGAAAGCACCAAGTTCTTAAGTGAAGCCTTCACCTGATCTTCCAGGAGGACTCAGCCACCATTCCCACCTTCTCATCGGGGTAATCCTTCAAATACCAACACAGCATACTAAAATCCATACAGAAATTCATACAGAAAACTTTCAAGACAGAAAATAAAAGCTTTTCTCATAAGCAAAGTTGAAAGGGAAAGGCTTAAATTATGGTGGTTGTGATCAGATCCACAACTCTCCTTCACCCCACTGCTCTGGAACAGTTTTATTTTTTTTGCAAGAACTACATACAATTCCATAATTAAAGTCAAAACTTGAAATTAAAGCAGCTATTCAGTCACCTTGTTGTTATAAAAAATATAGTGCAAAATCTCAAAGACAGAATGCATTTTCTAGTAATTAAGAAATTAGTTTAATGAGTAAAAAAAAAAAATCAAGACAGGCTATAATTACCAATTTCAGTACTGTCAAAAACCAAATGTTCCTAATGCTGAAGCAAAGCAGACTCTTCATACCCTCTCATAGTTACAGCCCCTGAATCTTCATGCACTCCCACAGATTGCAAGGGTTAACACAAACAGGAAAATTAAGACTTTATTATGGTCTCAACAATGTTGAGAAGTAGACCATAGAACCACAGAATTGCTTCAGGTTGGATTAAGAGAAGCAAATCCAATCATTGTCAGGCCCACCACTAAACCATGTCTCCAAGTGACACATCCACATGTTTTTGGAACACTTCCAGGGATGTTGATTCTACCAGATTCAAACAGATGTTGAAATACACATTATTAAATTGAGAAAACGAATGACTACACAAAGTTTCATTCACTATCACATACACATACTGGACTGTCATAATCAAGAAATCTTTTTCTTTTAGCAATAATTTCTAGCTAAAACCAACCTCAAGAGAATATTTAAGTACAAAATTTCAACATTTAGATTTTTCCTGATTTTTTTGTTTTGGCTCTGATATTAAGCACCACAAACCTACATCAGTACCATTTTTAAGGGATGGTATGGAAAGAGTAAAGAACACAACACAAAACTGCAGTGCAGGGGCAACCTCGGAAGAAGTCTGTCTTCTTTTGGAGTTTGATGATGCTTTGAAGAGTAAACAGAGAGAAAATAACCAGTTCTGCACAGATGCCTGGTGTTTACAACTCCACCACCCAAGGGCTTGCAGAGAGGAATTCTCAAGGGCCCCAAAGCCTGTTCCAAACTCCAAGTTTTGGCTCGTGGGGTTCCTTTCTTATCCAATCATTATGCTTGCAGCTCTGTGGCTACTCCTGAGGATGAGGACTCCACCCCTGGAGCAAACAAACCCTGGAATGACAGGGCTTGGGCTGCTCCTTGCTGAAGAAGAAGCGCAGCAGCCCCGAGGTGTCACTGCAGCCCTGCTCGAGGGCTCTGGACCAAGGATGAGCAATCCCACTCCACAGAGAGCTCCCACATGGATCCCTCCTCGTGGGCAGCCTGAGGACCACAGGGACAGAAAATAACTCTGCTTCAGGGCTGGGGACTCCTAACAGCAGAGTCACAGCAGCTGCAACATCCCAGCCTGGGGCCCTCCCAGTAAGGCCGAGCTGAATTTGCCTCCAAGACTTCCAAATCCTTGACCCGACAGCAATGCACAAACAGGGGAGGGGGGTGAAGCAGCAGAAATTACTATGCAATACTAAAAAAGCAGAGATTTTATTCACTAGATGCCTGAAAAATTTGAAAATAACAGTAATCAGGAGGTACCAAACCAGAGCTGACTCTTAAGGATGGACCTGAAAGGCAAATTCACCGGTACAGCGAGTTTACCCACGTCGAGCAGAAAAGTTTATCCAGAGGTGCTTTCTGACATGGGGGAACCATCATCTCCTGCACTTAAAAATAAGTCATAAAGAAATAAAAGCACACAGGCTCACTGCTTTCCTCCTGTGGAAACACGAAACCACTTTTGCCATCACTTGTTTTTATGTTTCAGTAAATTCAGAAAATAACAGTAAGACCAAGCAAGCTTTTAAAATTCAGGCACTGGAACTACCAAAGGATAAAGAAAAAAAAAGTACATTTCTTTAAGCATGGAATATACTTTTTATCCATGAAGTCAAGCATGAATATTCCTGTGTAAGCAAAGTCGCACCTTCTAAGAAACCAAGAAGCTCAGTAATGCAACATAGAGTTAAACTAACATAATCAATGACAAATAACACAATAAATATCCTGTTTTGAAAATTATTGACCAGTTCAAGAAATTACAAATAAGTGTGTTGAACAGTTTGACCATAATCTAAAGTTTAGAAGAGGAAAATGGGCTTTGAACACAAATCAACTCCTACTGGAAGCCCTTCCAAAACCCTTGAGATTAGGAATTCAGGTCTCCGTCTCAACCTCAAAACACTGCTGACTCAGAGGAAAGCAAGTTCTACATAAACTATTCAAAATCCTTCTCCAAATGCCGCCTTATAAAAGATATTTTGCAGACCAGAGTAAATGCCAGACTTTAAAAAAAAAAAATTTAAAAATCAGGAATGTCTGTGAAGAAAAGGTCTCCCTTTGGTCCTGGTCCCACTTCAGTTCAGTCATTGAGCTGCAATAATAGACAAGTGCTGCCAAGGCTACTGCCTTTATTTATTTATTTCCTCCCCAAGGCTAGGACAGGACAGAGCTGTTTTGCCATGAGAAAATCACAGTGCCAGACCCCGGCCTTGGGTTCAGGAGCTCCATGACAACAGGGGCTGTTTCTGAAAGGCATCCAGCTATTGCTGCCAAGGAGGGCTGGCCTAACCTTCCTTTTGTGCTTTTTCTATGGCCTTCATACTCCATTTATCCTCAGCTCCACGGGGCTGCCAAGCAGACTGTCTGATCAATACTGCACCTTCCACACCTCATCCTCCTATGGATTCCCTGTCCTGAATAAAAAAAAGAAAAACCAACACAGGAAGCCTGCAAATCTCTTGCTTTTTACTTGCAAAGCCCAAACCAGCAGCAGTCTAGATGTACTCCCCCTGCCACATTTTCAGGTTTGCAGAGAGCTCAGATGTTGGCACACCTAAAATAGAACCTGAAGTTGAAAAATTAACATCCAAATTACATTCCTAAGCTGTTCCAAGCACTCATTTCTCAGTGCTCCTCTCAACTGTTCATTTAATTTCTCATTTTCTGCAGCTGTAGTACATAAACAAATTATCAGCATCCCAGGCAGCTCTGCTCACTCATCCCCTTGCAAGAGCACACCAGTAAAAGTTTTCTTTGTTAGAGCAGTGCCCTTTAAAAGTAATCACTTTTAGTAAGTCCTCTACTCTTTATCATGCTGAATTTTAAAGAGCATTTAATTTAAAAAGATTAATTAGCTTTGTTATGAGATCAGCACAGGTGTAGTTCTCTGAATCACCTTCTGTTTGCCACAAAACAGCTCTGAGTAATATTATTTCAACACTTTAGCTACAGAGGAGGCAATTTGATTTATGAGGCGGTATCTGAAATCTAGGCAGTGAAATAAAAATAAAAATCAAGCTCAACATTGGCATTAAACACATCAAATAACACTGAACAGGTGATCACAAGTTTAACATCAGTGCCACTTGGAATACACTAATTTTTTTAATTTTTCCACAGCCTGTAACCAGCACTCAGCTAGGACTACAGCAACAGAACTGTGTTATGAAAAATTAACAAGATTTAAAAGATAGTTTTCTTGTTTCTGTAAAGACAGTAACTGCATATACTTCTAGGCCCAGTGGCACACTAGGGGAAAAAAAAGAAGAAAAGCCACTTTTATTGCTACTCAAAACACTAAAAAGTGGGTCACTATAATGAAAACATGTATGCCTACAAAATCCCATCAGCTTTGTGTGTCTACTCAACCATCACAATTCTCTCATACCCTTGACAGATCTGCAGCACCAAGATTCTCATTTCCCCAACCTTTTTACATAGCACAGTGAAATTCTGCAGGTAAAAAAATCAGACTGTGAAGTCTCTTAATGCAAGGACAGAGATTATATTATTATCTTTACACTCCTGATGGGTCATCCTGGTGTTTACTGGGGTGTTTTTCCAAAGGAAAAGTTTTTCCACAAGGCAACTCCCTTTCTCACAACAGAAGACCACACTTGGGTCAGCTGCAAATTGGATCATTCACTGAAACTTTCAGTAAATTCATTACTCACCATGAACTTTTATGTCCCATCTTGGGGCAAATAAAAGTTTGCTTGTACAGACTTTTATGTGCTTTAAGTACAACTATAGAAATTTCTTCCTAGGACTTATTCTTGCTGTAGGAAGAAGAAGGAAGCCAAGTCTGTGTGCAAATGAAGGAACATTTGTGTTCATGTTATTCCACCCTAACATCTGAGCTGCAAACTGCACATGTAATGGTGTGCAACTCTTCTGGAATTTATTCCATCCACCAAGAGTGGACCTCGAATTAAAATTCTGTAAAATCATCAGGGAAGAAGCTTCATGAGCTAGCTGATATTAAAAATAATGTCAAGAAAATTCAAAGCAGGCTATACCTGCTTTTCTGAGCCATCACAGATGAGCTGGTCAGCTCTCCACTTAACGAATCCTTTAGCCCAAATTAGATCTGGTTATTAAATTATTGCCTTAAACCTAGCAATAAAAAATGACCACTCAGGTAGCAAATGAGGCTGGCATTGCCTGGACATGCAGGGTTTATGTGTGGGCAGGGGAAGGAGAGGACAAGAACTGCTGCTGGTCACCAACACAACTTCTCTCAGGTTTTGCTTCACCATGTTGCTGTTTTTACCAGTTAACCCAGAGTGAACAAAACCTATTTCAAAACACCTTTGGAAACGACAATTTTCAGATTGATAAAAATGCTGCTTCCTTAGTTTTTAGACTCTATCACTGAAATCTTACAAGGAAACCAGCCAGATTTTTACAGCTGGTTTGTTTAGCTGGAAAGAAAAAACAACCTCCACAACATGCCTACAAGCTAGACATCCAACCAAGTGTCTACTATAAATTATTTATAGTTGTAACTCTGTAAACACAGATTCTAAAGCAATGACAGTGTCCTGGTATGAACTTCAGGTGCAGAAAAACCAGGCCACAAAGAAGCCATATGTGAGAAGCCAGCTCCAAGTGTCAGGTTTTGCAGTTTACAGGGCACAGCTGCTCCACAGGTGCTCTTCTTTAAACATTTCAGCACTCATAATCAGTCCTGCTGCAGCAAGGAAGGCAGTGCTAGTCTTTGTCAGCTATTCCAGGAGAGTCACTAATGCTTCACTTCTGTACCATTCAGAGATTCACTACTCCCAGTAGAATTATAAAACTGAGGCTATGTGGTAGCTCAGATTTGAAGGGCAGCTAGGCAGAAACTTGTGACAGAATAAGAAAAAAATAAATTAAAGAAAAGCAGCACAAATGCCCAGCAGTATTTCAGCACCTACCATAAAAATAGTGATAATATAGGATGACAGACCTGGATGCCAGGAGACATCATACAAGGACAGCACTCAATACCTGCTTTCCCTGGCTAACAACCACCCTGAAATTTCTCTGTTTTCAAGAAAGAAAGTGAAGATTCACACGTGGTTTTGCAGAAGTCTCCCAATAAACTAGACCAGAAACACTGCCACACACCTCAGGGTGAAGGAAAGACAGTCGACAGGAACCCAGAGTCAAATTTCACATTGACCTTTCCTCCAAGACAAAGAATGGAGAACACCAGGGTTGAGTTACTCAGCTGGTACATACCAGAACCTGTCCAGGCCACGTCTGCTGGGTTGTGACAAGTAGCCAGCGATGCAAACGGAGATCCTGCAGCTTTGTGGGATTACCGGGATCACACCGGGACATTCCCGGCTTACACAACGCACCTGCACCTTCCTCCAGCTGCTCACCTGCTGCCTCCACCTCTGGTTTTCATTAAAACAAGACAAGACAGCAGCAGCTATGGTTGCACAAAACCCCCACGCCACACTTTACACAGCAGGGGTTAAGGAAAGCAGGGGTATCCCAGCCTCTTACAGGCGAGATCTGAACTGGCCCCTGCACCTCTGGCTGATGCTACCTGAGCCAACAGTTCAGCACTGCCATCCATTCCCTCTAAATCAGCCTTTAATCTGACAAATGCTGCATCCAAGGTGATATTTTTTCCCTTTTCATGAACGACAGGGCCACCAAACTAAAAACTTCGCAGTGCTCGTTCATGCTTTTAAGATCCACTGAATGGACCTCAAGTAAATAAGCACAGCTGTGTTTGATGAAGCTACAAACCTGTCTGAAAAGCTTTCCTTCTGCTAAAGCACATGGATGGAAATAAGGACACTTCCCTAAGCTGCCCAGTTTGTTCCTTAAACCAAATAAGAGAAAAGCACACAGCAGCATGGAAAACCAAGACCAGAACTGTTGATATCAATTCAGGTGCTCAGAGTCCAAATTTAAGTTTTTCTATATAGTCACCTTCCCCACCTCTCCCTTCAGCCTGGCAAAACTCAGTGGGTTCAGCAAACCCTCTGCTGATTATCAGGACAAGTCTCCCAACCTTTCAGCCACGCAACAATTAAACAAATATAAAGGTAGGCTCCAGGAAAGGTAAGGTAAAATCACCCCAAGTTGTAGAGTTTGGGCCAGCCCCCAAAGCAGTGATGGAACACTGGGGACTTACATGGGAAGAAGACCTTGGAACCCTTGGAAGCAAGAGGAAATCAAAGTAAAATCAAACAGTGCTGAATACAGCAGAGATCCATCACCCTAAGATCCACAAATATTCTTTCTCTGCTCCATCTCCTGAATGGAGGGGGAAGGTGGCATGGAAAGAGATATAAAAGGAAACTTTCTAATCTTCCTTAATGTGCATTCTTATTTATCAAGAAAGATTAGTTTGATATTGTAAATATTTTAATCAAGCCAAAAATGTTTCTGTCAGGAAATAAAGCTTCACAACAAAATGACTGTTTATGCTTCTTTTATTGAGCCTCCAGCTTTCATAGTTTTACTTCCAGAATTTTACTGAGCAGCAACAATTACCTTCTCATTAAAACTGCACAAAACCTGTCAGAGCATCTGGCATAACCAAAAAGAAGAGAAGAATTAAAACAAAACTGAGATTACAGTCAGTCAGAGGAATGTTGATACAGTGCACTTTTAAATCTTGTATGTATTAAGTTTCTCCTAGGAAAACCACGTGGAGAAGGAGTTATGGGGAATTTTAGCAGTAGTTATGGCTGTCCTTTATGCCCTCTCTTCCACACACACATGCTGCCCTTTTCCTTGCTGCTTATCCAAGACCACAGTGAACCAGTCCAGGAAGTTAATCTGGTATTTAAAGAACTAGCCAGCATTAAAACTGAAAGGCATTAAAAACCAAACTGATCAATAAAGTAGTTTCCTGTGGTTTAGCCCTCTGGAAGAACTCCTTGCACGCAGGGAGGAGGTGGTGAGAGTGAGATTCCTCCTCTGGCAGCAGTAATCTGTTAGACTGATTTAACTGGAATATCACATCACCTGCTTGGACTCCTGTGATGGGAGATGACTCAAGGCACTACCCCACAGCTCAGCTGGCAAGGAGACATTGGAGAAGCCAACAAAACTCACTGGAGTTGGATTCACATGCCCACACCCTTGATCTGAACACAGGAATTGTCTGGATTATTGAATTAAAACAGATTGAATGCATCCAAACTTTGGTCTCTCTCTCTCAGCAGCATCTCCCCTCCTGCCAACGCTCCAGCCCTGCCTTCTCCAACTCTCTCACCCAATGACACCTTCATGGGAAAAGACCATCCCCATCTTGGATCCAAACTGGCTGGTTCTGTGTACTGCAGCACAACTGATCTTCAAACACCTTTGAGATATTTCAGTCTGCTTTAAGCTATTTTGCATAGAAGTAAAAATCACAGAATCACAGGATGATTTGGGTTGGGGGGGGACCTTTAAAGGCCACCTAGGCCAGACCCCCTGCAATGAACAGGGACTCCTTCAACTAGACCAGGTTGCTCAGAGCCCCATCAAACACTTGTGGTGTAAAAATGTGAAATGCTCAAAAGAAGAAATAAGTTGGACAACGAAGTAAAGTGAGAATTCGCTGTGACTTGGTGCTCCACGAGTGATTGCAGCAACATTTCATTATGCAAGCTGGATGTTTGAAATGGGCAATGCCTTGATCAAAGTACTCTTGGACAGGATGGCCACTGTCCCCTCCACAGATACCCTTCAGGTATGTCTTCTGCCGGGTCTGATGGCAGACTTGAACTGTCACCCACACATCTGATGAACAAGATAAATGCAGGGCAGAATCATCTTGAAATGAGAGTTTTAGTCTTGTTCTTGCAGTGCTTTCTTTCCCTCTCTCCTTCCACCAAATATACTCTGCAGAGTATATGTACATTTGATTTTTCTTTTTACATTGCTGGCAAAAAATCAGGTGGTGCACGAGCAAATGCAACAAGAGAAGTGCTAATTTATGCTGAAACAAGAGGCCCAGATCCTATCAGCATTTTCCCAGGGATAAAGCCATCCCTGCAAATGCAGCCTGACAAGCAGATCACCTGTGCTGCACCACTGTGCCCTGGCCACACTCATCCAGACTGAGACTGGGAATTCTAAGAGCTCTGCTCTTCATCAGCACTTGCAGGTGGCCACCAGCAGGATACACACTCTGAGAGCTTTGAGAAATGCCATATTTCAGCATTAAAGCCATGCCCTCTCCAAGCCCTGTGTGCATGCTGTAGGACCAAGCCCAGCTCATTTTCTTGGGGAGGGCTTAAACAGCTGCAGAAACTGGACCCACCCTTCCTGATTGATCAGGAACACAGAAGTGGAGGCATCAAATTAGGTTTTACAAAACCCTGCTCTGGACTCCAGCACTTCTTTGAGTCCTTGCACCCAGCAAACACACAACAATGTGCTGGAAAAGGTGAGTCTCAACCTCCTCAGTACCCTGCTGGATCCTGCCAGGCAGGGAGTAATGAATTAGGGGCCAAGATAAGGCCTTAAACAAGCAGCGAGGTCACCTTGAGGCAGAATAGGAAGAAAAGTATACTCCAGCTACAGAAGAAGTGCTTAGAGGGCTTCAATATATTTCTTTTGAGAGGTGAAGCTATTTAAACACAGTTACTTCATCCTGTTGCAGACAATTCAGTGATTCATTGGCAAGCCAGAGTTAGCTCTGGTTTGAACACAGGAATCTTTTCCAAACTAGGCAGAAGGCATGGACCTCTTCTCTGCATTACCCAGGCAAACACCATCCACATCCACAATTCCTTTCAATAAAGCCTCCATACAACAACTCCTTCTGTCAGGAAACTCCTCTGCTTTCTCCTTGCTGTTCTCTGTGATCATCATGGAATGGTTTGGGTTAGAAAGGACCTTAAAGATCATCTCATTCCAACCCCTTTGCCATGGGCAGGGACATTTTCCACCAGACACGGAGCTGCTGACCTCAGAGCCAGAACCACCTCAAGGCTTACAGGAACATTTTGGTCAGTTCTCAACAACTGCTCTGTGCAAAGTCACCACAGATATTGCCCTTCCACATTTAGCCATCAGCCCATCCACCAAAGCATCCCCCTTTGGCAGGTACCAGAACTGCAAAAAGCACTCCACTACCTGCTAAGCCTCTGCACAGGAAAGGATAAGCTCAAGGAAAAGCTTCACAGTTCAGGGTGTTTCCATTGGTGATGGCAAAACTGTGGGATTATAAAGATGGAGTGACTATCTCCTCCTTTAAGACACTGAAAACTTGCAGGGAAATGGTGTGGCTAGGAGAATTTTAACTTTTGAAAAGCAAAAGGAGTAGCAGAGGGCGCTTGCTGATCCGAAGGCTGCAGGGACAGGATGCGATGTGGAAGGGGAAAGGCTGCTCCAGAAAAGCACACCCGTGTCCCTGGAGAGACCCTGCTCAGCTCCCTGTGTTTGAGGGGAGGCAGGGAAGGGAATTACAGCTAATTGAAAACATTTTGCATAATTGGAGCTGATAAGAGACATATACCCATCACTCCAGGAAACTGTTTGCATCCTTATAACAATTACAGCACATATAAAATTCAGATGCTAAGCAAACAATTAGAAACACTAGCACTGGTGGGAAAAAAAAACCAAATAGGTGAATAAATGGACCATTACCATTAAAAAAACAACAACAATGCTACTTTTAGAGCTCTTTTCAGACACAGGAGAACATGTTCATTGGAGATATTGAGGGCAGGAGGAGGAGGGAAATGACAAAAGGAAGATTAACAGAACTGTCTTGGGAAAGACTTCAATTAATATTAAGAACAACCAAAAAGACAAAACAAATGATGCAGAAACAACAACAGGCTCCCTGTATGGAGCAGAGCGAGCACATGGTACAAAGACAAACCTACTTCAAACGTGCTCTCAGTGGTTTAATTTCCCCCCAGGGAGCCAACACTACTCAAATTCATTTTTCCTTTTTTATTTTCCTAGTTAGTAAAGGCAAACGGTTGGCAAGAAGATAATAAGCAAGCAGTTATCAGATGAAGAAAAATACATTTTTGAGGTATCTCAGAGCAATGACACAGGGCTGGAGAGTGGCTCTGTGCAAGATTTTACCAGAGGGCCTCAAAGTCAGACCATGTTCAGGAACAGAACAGATTGTTAGTTCTCATAAATGTTTACAACAGCATCCTCCTAAACATTTTGCACAATTTAAACCAATATTTTTCTTTTAAAATTATACAGTTCTAGCTAAAACGCCAGCAAATTAAGGTAGCTGCTCCTCTACCCAGGGCAGTAATTCTTCTGCTTTAATTCTTACATTATTACAGCAACAGATGTTGTAGGATCCTCTCCACAACACTACAAAGCCTACCCAAGGTTATATTCCTCCTTGCTCATGCAGAGCACAGCCACCCAGCTGAGCCCTACCCTGCTGTATTAATTAAAACACATGGATTGAAGCATGCCCAGAGACACTGTGCTAAATTCAAGATAAGCAGAAGCTCTCCAGTGCAGATCCCCACAAGTTTGGAGTTGTTTTCTTCCTGTGCTCAGGTAGCATCCCTTGCCTTCCCTCCTCCTCAACCCTGCACTTAAAGGGGAGAAAAGACAGTCTTTCAAAGGGATTGATTTGAAATGCCCACTTCAACTCCTCAACAGAGCTACTGTGTTCCAGGGGTAATTTTAGTTTAAGATTAAAATGCAGCAGAGATCAGGACTGCACTTGTTTCTTTGTCTGTTTTCCAAGTTAATCTCTTTCATTTTGCACAGCACAAGTCCCTAGCCAGAAACCACAAGGGCTGGGTATCTCCTCTTGGAGCATCCCTGCCAGACTGGAACTGGAATGAATCTGTCTGAAAAGGATTTTTACACCCGAAATGAGAAGAAAGATTGAGAGGCATGTGATTTTCCTCCCCACATTTCCCCCAGGCTCAATGCACAGCACTGCTAGCACTTGCTAAATAAAAAAGCAAAAGGAACCATTCAGTAATTTCTATTACTTCCCAAACAAAACCTGGTGGGAAGGGAATACACAAACTGCAGAAGTAACTGCCAACAGAAAGGTTTTGCATCCAAACACACACTCCAAGTATGCTGAGGGTAAAAAACTCAATAGCCCAACTTCCTAAGTCACTTCTTATTTACATTTCAAACGATGTGTTACAGAGCCACCACATTTCATTCTATTTTACCCCTATTCGTGAGAGTGGCAAAAAGCCTAAATTTAAGTCCCATTTGCAGTACCAGCTGTGCAAACGGACAGAACAACAGGACTTTCAATAAACTTGAACAAAACATCCGTGGATACCTTCCCAAAGAAACCCATGTGCTGTACACAGCAAATTTGCCAGGCAGCACTTGACAAGACGCTCCCCACTTTGAAGCTGTGCTTGACTTGAAACCTTCTTCTTTGCAAAACCTGTCGAATTACAGGCTGATCCTTATTTGAAGCATGGGTGATACAACCAGAATGGGAGAGACAAGCACTCCAAAGTGCAGCTGCAGGAGGCAGGAGGGAGCTCAGAGTTCTGTCCACCAAAGCTGGGAAAGCTTTGGCCGTGCACCGGGAAACCTGGAGCCAGCGATGCACGTCCCAGCCAAACCCCCCAGAGCAGCAGCAACCCCCAAAATGGTTATCCTCACTGCCCTAGCCATGCTTTGGGCTTTGTGGCTGTGTCCTCACAGAAGAATTTTATCACAACAGATGACCGCAGCATCCAGAAGCACTGCTCATGTAGCTGGCATGCTGCTAATCAACAGCCAGAGCAGATGGAATGCAAATCTCCCAGCGAGGGGGGACCAGGAGGCTGTCACCAGCCTGCTCCCACCACGTAAATGAGCTATTATCAGTTAGGAGCTAAATTCAGACAGGATTTTGGTGAAAGGCAACACTTTAAGGTGTTTACGGGGGAAATCCATCTGCAGCGTCTAAAAAAAATCCACCAGGTGCTGCAGGGTTATTCTGTGCTGGTTTGGTCGTGCACCAGCACAAGTGGTTGCTGTCCTCATTTCAAGTCCTGCAAGGATTTTTAATTTAAGCTTTAGGCAAATTAATCCATCAGGAACGGTGAGGATGGCCTTAAAGGTAACATTATTTTCTTCTCACCAGAATAAATTATTTTTATTTTCGGCAAGTATTTCAGAGGCTGGAATCAGCTCTTTTTCAACAGCAGAAGACAAGGGAGGGGAAAAAGTGTCATGTAAAAGTCACACAGAAATGAAGTTTGTTACATCCATACTGGTCTATACCAGCAAGGCACAAAGAACCAACCTCAACAGATTTGGGGGTTAAGCATGTAAGGTTTGGGGGTTGCTCCTCCAGCAAATTCAACACAAGAAGAACTGAAGCTGCCCCAGTTCATTCACTCAATTGATTCACTAACTGTTCTGAAACATGAATAAATATGTAAGTGGCTACTCTGCTGTAATTAGTGACATTCAGTGAATCTAACCAGAGAGCCCAGACCCCCAGCCCTTGCATTTAGCTCTTAGTGCCTCTCCCCTGGGAACTGAATAGCAATCAGGTAGGTAATGCAGGGATGGTTGCTTTTTTCCCCTTCACATTTAGGGTGGAAAATAATGGGGTGGGGCACAGGGATGGAAAAATAGAATTAAATCCTTAAATCCAGGCAAAAGGTCTAAACATGCTTAAAGAACTGTTTTGAGGGGGGAAAGAATTAGAAAAGAAGTAAAAGCAATAAAGGAAAAATCAAACCGAGTGCAATTGCAGAAAACATGAAGCAGATGATGCATTTCCTATGTGATAGCTTAAACAAGTCCCAAGGCACACCTCCTCAGTCCATCAAACACCACATTTACATAAAATCATTAATTCATTACAGTCATGAAAGAGCACAGGGATGGGTTAGGAGGGACAGGATGGAATGAATGAAGTGGAAATAGAAGCCAGAGATACAAGCAAAATGTCCACAGAGCTTCCTGAAGGACAAAGCTCACAGCTAAGCCCAAAGAAAAGTCTCAAAGTGAAAAACCTTCGTGTTTGCCAACACTAAACCACCCTGGTTTCCAAGATACACACAAATGTACACATGATGGCAATGCTACTTGTGTGCCTGCCCTCTGTGGCTCTCTGGAGGGAAGCTGCTGATGCTGCATTTGGTCCTGCTGCCAACAAGAGTTAACTTTATTCTGGCTTGGTCTCCATTACCCTGGATTAGAAACACAGCCTCTGTTCCTGCTAAACAAGGTCTCAGCCCCCTCTTTTGACCCACTGGAGTCAACCTAACTTCTCATGAAGCTTTCTGCCCTTCCCCTGAAATAACAGTAATTTTTAACCAAAAAGTAATCCAAAAGATTAAAGCCCCCCTCCACCCAGCAAACTTACACAGAACATATGAATTAATTTTCAGGTTTCCTGGCTGTTTTATCACTTGGTTCACACACACAGAGCCCGAAACTGCAATTCTGTAGCTATCAATCTGCCTGCAGAGACAGTGTTAGCACGGCAATCCCCCCACACAACACAAGTGGTCTTACAGACGGCGGCACTATTTTTAAAGCAGAACATGGATGTATTTTCCTCTCCTTTGCCAAACAAGTATATGAAATGTGCCACATGGCAGGTAGCATGCAGATGACAAAACAGTCAGAATTCAGCAGAAATACAAGATGGGGTTGCCAGAAGGATTCCAACAACTCTTTGTCAGGAAAAAAAAATAAAAAAGCCCCAAACCATACTGACAGGTGCCCCACCAAAAGCTTTGTCACATCTTTGCTCTCCAGAGGTGAGAACTTCCACTATTGTTTTCATCTCAAATTCAGCTGGATGAAGGATAACTGCACTTAACACCAAAGCAGCGTCCTGGGACTAGGATGTAAACTTAACCAAGTTTCTGTGGTTGTGTCTGCATTAAACTCTGAGACATGGAAAGAAGTCTTCCTGAATTTAGAGACTATTCCAAGAGGAACTGCTGGCACAATAGCCTGCACCAGAGGCCAAGACAGAGTGTTTTCTGAGAGGGACAGACTCGGGCAGAATGAACTCACAGCTCATTCTGGGGAAAGAGTTTTCAACTCCAGAGCTCACCTGACAAGCACCTGCAGGCTGTCACACACACAGAAACAAGCCTGGAAAAAACCTCTCTGAGATGAAATACATTCTTCATACAGACAGGGAGTCTAAAAAACATTAGAAATTTGTAACCAGGACTGAGCTGAGCATTTGCTATAATCACCCTGACATCTGAAAGGTCCATTTGGTGTTAATATACCCAACCTACGAGGCACAAGAGAGCACATCAACACAAGTCAGCGAGGAAAACTGGTACAGAATAAAATACAAACACATTTGAAGGGAATTGTAATAATTTATTGGGAAAAAAGCTGTTTTCCCTTTCTCAGGGATCTATGGATACCTGGAGCAGCCCCAGAACACCGGGCTCAGCTATCAGTTACAGGGGATTTTTTGGGGGGACACGAGGACACCCATAAGGCACTGAACACTATGGCACACAGGCAGCCTCCATACAAAAGTCACTGAACATTAAATCAGTCTTGCTTCTTAAGAAGGAGCTTGAAAAGAACAAGCTGAGCGAGCGGCTGCTGCTGAACTAACGGGTATCATTTGTGCTTATTGTAAAAAAGCAAATTTAGGGAATTTATAGCAAGCGACATTTTATGCAAAAGCATTTTTTGCAGCTAACAGCAAAGGATTTTATCATTTTGGGTTTGCTTTTGCTGTTTGCAATTAAAGACCCACCAGCACATCCACCTAGCATGCCTTATGAGCGTGTTGTTTAATACTACTTACGAAATGACCTGTGAATTGTTCTTTGGATACCCACAAACTATGTATCTGTCCTCATTAGCAGCTTCATTAGCACTGAAAGATGGAAAATAAACTCCTTCTCTGCAAATGTAGTATAAATACATGCCACCTCTACAACTAGCAGCAAAGACTCAACAGCAACAGCCTATGTTTAAAATATTCACAACTAAGTTTCGAGTAGGCAAATCTGACAAGAATTAAACTATGTTCCACAGAGGTGATGGTATGCTCAGACACATTCAGGAACGCTGCCAGTACTTAAAATAATGTTTGCAACATTGTGCAAAAGAGATTTTATAATTTTAAATAATTGCTTTTTATTTTGAGTGGTAAAATGTTTGCCAAAGCAAGTGTTTTTATGAACCATAGCCTACTGCCCTAGATTCCTCTCTGAAAATTGTAATTATTTTATTATAGTAAAATAGTTACATCATTTTCAGAGCCTGAAATGGTAACGCTGTCAAAAGACATATGCTGATAGATATTCCAGTGCCATTAGCAATGAAACCTGACTTCCTTTAACAAGTCTTTACCAAAGCCTCAATGAAGCAGCTTGTGCCTCACTGCAGTGCTCATTAATGAGCTGGGGTGAGCTGCCTCCAACATCACCAGAACACAAAAAGCTCCGAGCAGCTGTGGTGGGAGCGTTTGCATCCGTTTGTGCTGCTACCCACAAACCCATGGGTAACCACAGAGCTCCCACAGCTCCCACCCCTGACTTCACCAGAGGTCAGGAAAACGGCCAGCGGAGCAGAGCAGGCACTGGAATGATGCAGGAACTGGAAAACAGATCCCACTGCTGGCTTCACCTGACAGACAGCTGCCAGATGCCAGCAGCAGATGGATTCAGATGCACTTGGATCTCCCTGCTAGCTGGGAACCCCTCACTGCTGCACAAAACCTATGTGAGAGCTAAACCACAGAAAAACCATAAATGAGAACCAAGAAACGTGTTCTGCATCAGGCTGGGCGTTACAGCCTTACAATGCTGTGTCCTAGTCTGAGAGGAACACCAAACAAGAGACATGCAAACGTATCCCCAAATATTTATTGTGACACACTGCTGTGCAGAGGGATGAGGCAAACCTCTTCCACTTCTGTGCTAAGTGGAGGATGGAGAGACCTTGAGAGACCTTTCCCAAGCATTGGGAAGGAAAAGTTGTGGAGGTGGATCTTTTATTTACAGGAGTTAAAAGTAAGCTTCCCAGAGAAATGAGCTTTTAAATAACCAGAAAGAGCCTCACTTTCCAACAGCCAGAAAAAAGGTTCTTGCAAACTCTCCTGTTTGGTTTTTTTTTTTTTTCCTTCCTTTGCATATGCAGCTCATTAATGGGTTCTCCATCTGCACTCACAACTGCTCTTAACATTTGCACAGCCCAAGACAAAGATGTTCTGGGCAAGCCACAGCCTCTTCTGACAACTGTCACAAATGAAACGCCAAATCAGTCTGGTGACATCTTTGACCCATGACAACACTGCGGCTTCTTGGAAGGAAATTCCTGGAAGAAATCGATATGGTGCTATAAAACCCTGTCAGTTCTGCTATTGCTCAACAGAAGGACTGCACCAGCAAGACAAAGGCGACAGAAAATGCAGTCCCAGGATACGGGGTAGGATGGAAAAGGCTGGGCTGTAATGGCTGCATGAGCCGTGGTGGCTTCATGAATACAACCCCAGTGGCACCGGCAGGGAATGCATGGCAAGAGGAGACTGCAAGGCAAGTTCTGCTCCTGGATCTCCTGAATTCCTACTGCTGGGAGACTGGAAAAGCCTTCCTTTTGGAGAAGAAAAACCATGCTGTAATCTATAAACAAATAAACGTATCATGTCAAGAGCCACTTTCCTCTCTTATTTTATCTGCTCGCTGCCCACATCGTGCCACTGACGATGAATAATTCCCTTTTAAAATCAGGGCACACAAACAGGGATCACGAATGCAGAAGACTTTCTAACAAAGAACACTCTCCCATCCACGTGGGATGGGGATATTTTACTATCATCTCCATCACAGCAATACACTCAGTGCTACAGCACGTCCCCGTGGGCTGTACTGAGCTCACGCGAGGATGCTCGGCACGCACGGCGGCCACGCGAGGAGCAGCACTTTCCCCTCTTTTCCCTTTCCATCTTAATCCACACTGGCACATCCTGACTTCTGTCAGTTTGGGGGGACTGCTGATAGTTTTTATGAGACATTGCTAGGAGGGCTACAGGCACCCTCCCCACGCTACCAGCAGCACGACGCGTTCGCAATCCTCCAGCGCTCGCTATTGTCTCTGCTCCCACTTGTTTAAAATTCCTACAGGATACTGACATATCTCAACAGGGCTTTAATAATAGCCTAATAATTGCTCCAGACAATAACTTACATTGTATTGAGTGCTCGCCTGTCGGGGGGGGTGGGTAGAAGGGTTGCCTTGGTAACAACGAAAAAATCATATGGCAACTAGAGATATGAAAGGACACAAGCTGATCTGCTCGCTCCCTGCTCAAAAATCCGTGGGAAATGGTGACACTGGCACGAAAGTAAGGCTCTTCTGGTCAGAATGTGTAAACAGCACTAAAACCCAACTTATCTGGAGGTTTAATTAAGGCTTAGGTAAAGAAGATGTTATGAATTATGCAGTACGGGCCGGAGGTAGCAGACACTACAATTTCAGTGTGCTGTCAAAGCCAATTCTCAATTTCAGGAAGACGGAATTCTGTCATCTAAACAGCTTAATTTAAAGTGCTGGAGACAAGGTAATGAGGTCAGCAAACTTGAATGCTCTGAGCTTGTGTTTTGTCTTCGCTCTGCTTTGATCAGTTTTCTCTGGCAGCTTTCTTTGAAAGACATCAATATTGTAATACATAGCAACTCAAGAGTCAGTTTTTAAAACATGGCAAGGATTGCTGCTGTGTGCCTGAAAAGAAACATGCACAGACTACATATTCCCACATTTGTCCTACAGAGCAGGGAAAAACACCTCCTGCAAGCACGATCCACCTGGCTCATCCATCCTTTCCATCCTCCAAGCCTGCAGAAACAGTAGCTGCACACCAGGAAAAAGCACTCAAAGAGGCCTTTTTGGTTATTAGTGGCATAATGGCTCATAGTTTCATGCTCCACGTCGGGAACTGACAGCAGCAGAGAGAGCAGACAGCAGCCAGCAGCTCACTCCATCCAAGAGGAGTCACATTAATGGATATATTAAGAGCAACCTGCCCAGCAAATGGCAGAGGCACAGTCGGGGCAAAGCCGCCGCGGGAAAGGCTCCCTTACGACTTTTTCATTAGTTATCTCAAATTAAATTAATTTTCCAAAGCACAGGAACAATGATAACTAATAAAATTCCAGTCCCATGATGCCGTTTGATGCCCATCTGTTTCTGAGGAACTAGAGATGGCTGGACATGCACACATGCACCATCAACATCTACTGGGGGAAGCTGTGAATCCACACGGCTCTTTATCGTGGAAACGTGGAATTGTTTAGGCTGGAAAAGCCCCCCAAAATCATTGAGCCCAGTCGTTAACCCAGGAGTGCCAAGGCCACTACTAAACCATGTCTCCAGGTGCCACATCTGTGTATCTTTTAAATCCCTCCAGATTTAAAGGTGATTCTTCACTTCTCTGGGCAGTCTCCTCCAATACTTTACAATCCTTCCAGTGTTTTTTCCTAATATCCAAACAAAACATCAACTTGAGGTAGTTTCCTCTCATCCTGTCACTTACTACCTGGGAGAAGAGGCCTTCCCTCATCTGTCTACAACCTTCAGGTGGTTGTAGAGAGCAAAAAGATCTCCCCCCCAGCCTCACTTTCTCAAGGCTGAGCCCCTCCAGCCGCTTCTCATCAGTCTTGTGCTGCAGACCCTTCCCCAGCTCCATTCCCTTCTCTGGACACACTCCAGCCCCTCAATGTCCTCCTTGTCACAAGGGTCCCACCCTGGTGATCCCACATAAGATCACTGGTGAGAGTCAGGGCTGACCAAAGAAATTCAGGGACATGGTTTCTGTGCTGGTGATGATGGCAAAGATGCCCCATCCCTGTGGATGAGGAGGCTCTGGACACTGAACAGCGTGGGATGGAGAGCAGGCAGGAGCAGGGAACGCTCTCCTGTGCCAGGAGGGAGCTCTGTGTCACCCCCGTGGAAAGGCCACCTCAGCCCAGCACTAACGAGGCGGCTCAGGGAGGGACACACTAGCCAAGAAACCTCTGCTCGTAGGAGGCTCTCAGAAAGGCAAAGGACAAAGAGCTCCTCTTCAAAGGAAAAGGGCACAAGCTGGTAAGATGGATTCCTTCCAGCACGGCGTTTTCTCCCCAGCAGCCAAGTAAAGGGGTTGGGCTTTCTTACTATTGCCTTTGGAAACGGGATCAGAATACAGATATTTAAAAGCATGTTCTGGCACAGGCCCAGCTTCCTTGCCAGCAAGATTTTCAACCTTTAACACCAAGCAAAATCCTTCTAATTGCAGAATTGTTCTTTCTTCAAAGAGTCGTTCCAACAAAGCTTTACAAAACCAACGACAGCAGATGAGGCCAATACTACTTGTTTATTCTGCAAAACACTTCATGGCAGAAATTTAAACCTACAGGGATGAGAAAAGAAGCAACATTCTGTACTAACTCCAGAGACCCCTTTTCACTTTGAATTTCAGATTTCAAGCTGCCTGCAGAAAGCTGGAAGAGAAGCCGTTCGCTTCCACCACGAGCTGGAAACAAAGCAGCAATGGGAGAAAAAATGGGGATTGGAAAAGGGCTGGAAAGGTGAAAATCCCCTGTGACATCCTGATCATGTTTTGCTGCATATCACAGGATACCACAGCACCTCGAAAATGGAAGTGACAGCCTCCTCTGCTATAAGGAGCATTTATCCCATGCGTTCTCAAACCTGGGAAGAAAGCAGACTGACGATGCTGCAATTTAGTTCAGCCATCCAAATTGACAAACCAAATCTACAGATATGACTAAAAAGCCTGGTTTATCTACAGCAAGTACGTGCAGAATTGTTTCTGCCAGAAAACATAAGGAAAACTCTCCAACAGTCTTGTTATCCATGTTCCTAGATAAGTTCTTAAGCCAGTTGTCTCTATCTTTGACACTTGTACTCCTAAATTACAGCTGCAAGAGCAAGGGTCCCAGAGGAAACAGGCATTTCTTCAGTTAAATGGTTTTATTTCAAAATAAGCCAAATGATCTTCTCAATACCCTTCAATATCCTTTTGGTATCCCAATCAAGAAAACTTACGAGGAGTAAAAGACCACTTTGAATACATCCCTAAGACAGATACACACACAGATATAAAACTTCTCCTTTTTTAAATTAAAAACTCTGAAAACCCTTTAGACCAATCCTCAAAGGAAGAGAAGAGATGAGAGGTAACAGGGCTGTGAAACAGCATCGTGGATACTGAGCATATACTGACATCACAGTGAGGGGAGAAAAGGTTAAAAACAAAGCAACACAATCTTTTCATAGGTTCAAGGCCAAGTTGACATTACTAAGCACATTCAACAGTAAAAAACCAAGACATTAGACTACAGGAGTGTAAGGGCAGGATTAACCAATTATGATGCTTTTGCAACAAGAACAAAGCATGCTGCAACGCAGTCTGAAGCAAAACCAGGACCCCCTAGGAAGCAACAGCAGTTTCTTGAATATTAAGCAATGGAGAAAAATGGACACAGGGACAGAAAAGCTTGTTGAGGAAGGAACTTATGCTAGAGCAGGTCTTTTCCATGGCAGTGCTATAAATGGAAAAATTATGAAGAACCGGCATCCAACTGATTCCGTTATGAAATTTAACAAGATTTGCCCTGGGGGGTTGTTTTTGTTTTCTTAAAACAATATTATTTAGGGTGAGGTGCTCAAAGAAATTAAGATCTAGATTAAAAATGAAAAAGAAAAAAAAACAGATTAAGTGCTCTCAGCTCCTAAACATACCGTGAGCAAATATTAGAATTCCCACACCTTGTTTGCAAATAAACTTGTGCTATAAAAAGTATAGGCAAATATAATTAACAACAGAACTGGCGAGGAGCTCTGGGTTAGTTCTGAGAATACAACCATTACAAAGAAGCTGTTAAAACCACCTTTTTGACCTTCCTGCCTCTGTGCCCCAGGTCTTTGCCCCAGTCCAGCATCTGCCTGTGTTATTTCAGCCCAACTATTTGCAAGGCTGAGCTCTGAATGGGAGAAGTGTTGCCCTGTTGCCTAAGAAACAAACAAACAAATAAATAAATAAGCATGCTGCATCTGCCAGGAGAAAATAGAGAAGATATTCTGGGTGTTCAACACCTTTACTTACTGTGACTCTACTTCTGAAAGACACATTATAATACATTCAAAACCATACAAGTTGAAAAGAAAAACTGTGAGTCTTTAAAAATCTGTCTGAATGTACAAAGAATATCTTCCTTTTCGAGCAGAGCTTTATTTCTATCTGTACAGACAATGCAGTGGCAATACTCAGCTATTTTGGATACAAATCACCTGTCTGGGAGGTCATTGAGTTCCTCTGGAGTTGGACTTATTTAGAAATGAAACAAAACAAGGTAACTAATGTCTGCAAAGGAAAGCTTTTGAGATTTGTAATGTGGAACAAGAAAGGGAAGTCCCAGCAGTCTTTCAGAAATTGCTGCTTTTCCAGTGAATGTTTCCTTTCATCTGAAAAAGCAAGAAAGCAGCTGAAAGGCCCAAAGACCTCCAGATCATCTGCATCTCTTACAGAAACATCCAATATAGCCATGCTGAGACAACCTAAGCAGACCAGGTTTATTCAGCACTGAGATGATCAACGACAAAGCCTTACTGCAGCCTTGTAACCAGAGGGTACAGAGAAGATGGAGCCAGACTCTTCCTGGAGGTGCACAGCAGAAGGACATGAGGCCATGGACAGTGCAACTCAGGAAACCCAGCTGGAGAAGATGTTTTGACCGTGATGATGGTCGAGAACTGAGTGGGAGTCCAGAGAGGTGGTGGCATTCCATCCTTGGAGATAATCAAGGCTCTGTTAGGTGAGGCCCTCACCTACCTCAGCTAGCTTGACTTGCTTTGAGCATGATCTTGGACCAAAGACCTCCAGAGTAAGAAGAAAAGGTATCATTGGAGAGGTCTCAGAGTTATTAAAGTGAAAAGGAAAACCATATACTTCTCTTTTTCCCCAATCTCCCCTCCACAGTAGATTCTCTGTATGCTGTAGAACCTTCAGGAAGAAAAGCAGGAAAGCACCTTCCAAATGCCATTCTGCTTATCCAGAAAAGGATCCGGAGTACTGCTGTAGTCATAAACAAGATGTTGTTCTTTTCAAAGTTAAATTGCCTTTCCTTGACTTCAAAAGTGCTTTACCCAAATACAGGAATACTGCAAGGGATGAAAAACCCGTTCACTTCGGATCAAAACTTGTAGCTCAGAAATCTAAGCTGAAGGTTTTAAATGATAATCAGCCTAATGATGAAGAATGTTTATCTACATCATAAAGAAAAAAGCCAGTGTTAGCCAGAGCTGAGGGCAGAGAACTTGCCCCTGCTCCAGCCAAGGCTGAATTCCCCCTGCCCACGGATCTCCAGGACAGAAAAGCTCTGCCATGACACTGAAATAACACACGTGGTGTTGAGATGAGTGTGCATGGAACTGGACAGGCTTCACCAGCCTCCTTGCAAGGCTGTGCAGAGAGTCACAATCTAATTGTTTTAATTCGCAGAAATAAAAGCATATCTTAAAATTTTTGAATGTATACTTTAAAATATTTACCTAGAGAAATGATCATGAAATAGATTATTATCCTTAGGCCAGCATTTATAGTATTTCTAAAGACAGTACGTGTGGCAGTCCTGGCTAAGTCCATCTCTCAAACCCCAAAATGAGAGCCCTGTCTCTGCCCAGGGCTGCAGCACACAATTCAGAGTGAATGCTTGGATAAATATGAACCCACTGCTGCAGAGAGAGCTCTGATCCAGCTCAGCCCATCATACCCATCTCCATCCGAAACCTCCTTCTCCAAGCTATTTTTCCATTAGAAAATGAGGGTGACTGGGAATAATCTGATTTATGAATTGAAATGATATATGAATTGAATTGATTTATGAATTGCAATGCTGGGTCAAGTCCCACAGACAGAGGAGAGTGCGAGGAGTATCTTTCTCTCCCTTTAGCTTGGGGCTGCCCAAAGGTGAGGGGTGTCTCCAAAAAACCCCTCCACTTCCACTTCTACAATTGAGAGCAGCAGGTGACTCCACATTTTGGAAGCAGGCAAAGCCACCTAGCTGGCAGGATTCCAAAGCTGTGCTTTGAACCTGGGTGTCAGCACTGTTCCAGCACTATGGGTGGCACAAGCCCTGGAGTTGCTGCCAACTCCACACTACCATTGAGGGCAACAAAGACTTTTTTTTCCAAGCTACAGTCATTGGTGAAAGCCAGGAAAAGCAGGAAATCCAGTCTCTGATTTTTTTCTCGCTTTTACTTTTGGAAAAAGCAAGTCTGAGTAGCAACATGTTTGATTAAAAACCTATAAATCAACTTCACATTGATTGGTCCCAAACCTGATTAGTCTTTTGCAAGTTCCTTGACATTTCCCAGTCCCAAAGCAATGCATATGTTGGGCATTTCAATGCATCTGGTACCCCCTCATGATGACCTGCTCTGCTGATGGCATTTTCACACTGCAGACAGCAACAAGGCACCAGTCCTGAGGGCTGGAGGCTTTTGGGGGCAGAAGGAGGTGCACCCAAATCATCCAGTGCCTACAGAATCACAACCAAAGAGCTGACAATTAAATATGTAATGCAAGACAGGCACTTTCATCTCCTGGCCACCATGTGACCTCCATCTGCACCCTACCACAGAAAAAAATGCTCCATGTTTCTGCTTGGAAAACCGAGGCATTTCTGGAGTTAATTTTTACATCTTCAACCCATGAGGTCTTTACTTTTTAGGGAAAAGAATTGCATCCCCTTTACAGAAAGGTGAGGTAGAAGGAAAGAAGCAGAGTTGAGTTAAGGGCCTCCCTCATGGTGAAGACATCTCCAGAGATGGCTGAAAGAGAACAAAAACCATGACCAGGCAAGTAGAAATGCAAGAATTGCATTTCTTGTGAATTCCTAAAGCAAGAACTATTTATCCCCTGTGGTTAACAAGGCACAACAAGGCTACAAAAATGGAATATAAACCCCCCAACATTTTCATGTGTGAGAAGAGCAGCAGTAAAGGTCTGGACTGCAAGCAGAGGAAACTCTGCCAAAGAATTCAT
Organism: Promerops cafer; assembly: GCA_013398275.1. Lineage (NCBI taxonomy): Eukaryota > Metazoa > Chordata > Aves > Passeriformes > Nectariniidae > Promerops > Promerops cafer. Next base: position 90,527 of record VZSE01006145.1, read on the forward strand.
GTGCCATATGAAGGCTGTAACATCAATAGCCTCTAAAAACCACAAAGGAAGATGGGAAGGAGAGGGCTTAGCCAAAGCAGCACATTTTAAAGCTGTCATCTTATTATCACTATGTCATGAGTTGGAACAATATATGTGTTTGAGGCATACTGGAAACTATGGGTTTAATTAAATATATTTATGGAGGATGCTTCTGAGGTTTCCAGAGTACTTTTTATAGTCCTAATGCTGCTGACAAGACAGGAAGTGATATTCATATCAAAGACTGCACTCCAAACAAAACCACCAAATTCAGTGTGTGTGTTTGACAACCCTGGTTAGGAGTCAAAATAGAAGAAAGAATCAGAACTCATATGGAGGAAGAGGAAGGGCAAAAAGAGAAAAAAAAAATCCCCACTAGGTAGGTAAGCAAGGTAAGGGCTGGGGTCCTCCTGGGAATGTAGAGGTCACCACCACCTCCTCACCTGCCCTTGGTTTGGCCTTTGACTCAAACCTGCAATAGTTTCACTAAGCATTGCTGCTCTTTTAATTATAGAATCATAGAGTGGTTCAGGTTGGGAGGGACCTTGAAGATCATCTCTTTCCAACCCCCTGCCATGGGCAGGGACACCTTCCACTATCCCAGGTTGCTCCAAGCCCCGTCCAACCTGGCCTTGGACACTTCCAGGGATAGGGCAGCCACAGCTTCTCTGGGCTACCTGTTAATCTCCAAATTAGTGCTGGCACCCAAGAATTCTCCCTCATACTGAGAAGAGAGTACAACACTGGGAGAGCCTTGAAAATTTAAGTTATCCAAGCCACCTACCTAAGCTATCACCTAAGTGATAAGAGACAAGTTCACCAATACCTGCTCTCACATCAAAAAGATGCAACCCAAAAAAAGAGCATCAAATGGCTGGGTACAGAGGTTGTTCCAGAATTAATTCTATACTGAGAGTGAGCAGAAACACCTTACTTCACACTTTGTTATAAAATACAGAGTGTAAAACTAGGTCTGATTATCAAGGTAGAAACGATTAAACCCTCAATGTCCACAAACTCACATTACAAACATCTAATAATTGAGCAAACTAACAGAGCACCACAATGGTGTGAACTGGGAAATACACCAAGCTAGTCTGGCATTTTTCTAAAACAAACAAAAACAGTTGAAGAAGGGTATTGGTACAAGATGTTCCCACATCCTTAAATGTGCAGCGCATGGGGACCTCTACCAGCCCCAGAAATGGATAAGAGCTTTAATAACTAATAATCTGAAAGGAAAAATTCAGATTAGCCTAAAAGAAGATGGGCTTACTCGTGATACTAAGGAGAGGAAACTGAATACATAACAACATTGCTGTTTAAGTGTTTACAATGACATCCTAAAGACTAAAATACTAAAGCTTTGATTTCTCCAATCCTATTTTCCAAGGCAAGCATCCAGTTCCCAGGGTGAGCTGTGTTTATTTTGATTAGAACTGCCACATGGAGTCAATACTACAAAACCACCACATCAGTTGAGATTCTCAATTGGCAAGCCACAACTTTCTGTTGAGTTTCCACTTCTTCAGAACCAAAGCTAATGCTGAACTTGGGCCAAAAAAGGAGGAAATCAGTCAGAAAAGGACACTGAATGCTGCTTCTGTAGGAAAAAGACAAATATTTTCCAAGAAGAGGCAAGCTACATGCTTGTTAGGACACACATAAGAGTCATAGCTTTAAGGTTCAGACAGTAGCTCCCCATCACCTCCTAACCAAATATTTGCACAGTTTTCTTTTTTACTGGGTTTGTTTCAAGGTGAGGAAGTTATAACCAAGAAACAGCTCCAACAACCCAGCTCCTCTAAAAGCCTATAGCAGCTTGGATCTTGGGTTATTTCTGAGTATACAAAGTCTTTACTTGTGCCATTCATCTTTCAGATGAATTAAATGTCACTAGCTCTGCATCTTTTGTGTAAGAGCATACAATTCAGGGGGAAAAACACAAGCAGAATTTTAACAGCTGCTGGAAATATCACCAGTTTAACACTGAGTTGGAAATTTAAGGCTAAACAAACATCTTGAGGGTACCACGTTACCTAAATACCAGTCTACTCAGAATTCTTAAAGGGAGGAAGAGCAAATGCATCAAAGCAAGAAAGCACAAATCACTGGCAGTGGCAAAGAGCTATCTAATAGCAAGGAAAAAACCATATACATTAACATTTCAAAATGTCCCCTGGGCTTAGCTAATTGCTATGATCAATTCTAGTTTGCTCACAAAAGCCTGGACAGCTAGCCAGAGGGGGCAAGGAGGGAACTGGGAACGGGAGATGCAACTTTAATGAGCTTTTAAACAGCAAGACAACATCCCAACCCCAGGGACACGCAGGTGCACTGCAGCCCTGGGGACCATCCTCACGGAGCTCAGCTTCCCACCTGAAAAACTGCTGCCAAGGGCCAGGCAGGGGATGTGAGCATGCATTCATCTCCCTGAGGCAGCACTGCTGAATTAGAACCACCTCGTTTCCATCAGTCAGCATCAAAGCAGGCTCTCCCCAAAGCCAGCACCCCCCCCCTGATTGCAGTCAGCCTCTGAACAAGTGGCTGATTAGACCAGCCAGCAGCAGCCAGGCTTCCAGCACTGAAACAATCATCAGGCTGCTCAGGACAGACTGGAATATTTAAAGCCAGGCATCCCATCTCACCTACATTATGCCCAGCACTTTAAGAGAGAGCTTTTGTATCATGGGATGTACAGACAAAGACTGTCAGCAGCCCTTGGATGTTCAGCATCCCACCCAGAGGAACAACTGGCTAAGTCAGACCTGCTGTGGGGATGGGAAGGAGCTGGAGAGCCCGTGGGGCACCAGGTAGCAACAGTGCTACATCAAGTGATGGACAATGCCAGATGTTGTGTAATAATATGGAAATTCACCCTTCTCCAGAGAGGAAGAACTTCCAATGGCTCTCATTAAACAACTCCTAAAATACTGGGATTTATTGGAGAAAATGGCTCACAACGACTGCCAAATTTCCTATGTCCACAAGCAGGAAAGCTTGCCATGTCAAGTGACAGAGTTTTTACAGTATTTAACATACCTTTTTAAAGATGCCATTTCTTGTTTCTGATTGCAGAAGACAGACTAAATGCAAGCCACAAACCAGCCCAGAGGAAACCTCACCATGCCTGCAGATAGATCCCAGGCTTTTATAGCACTTGGCTGCTTTGCCAAAAAGACAGAGCAAAATTAATGCACCATTCCCAGACACAGGGACTGACATCTGCCCCACCATATCCCTCTTTAATTTAAAGCAAGCAGAGGGGGTGTAACAGTCCCACCCTTTTCATTAACAACTTCCAGTAGCTCTAACAGACATCTGCCTACACAATTATTTTTCCTGTTTTATACAAACAGATGCAGTTAAACCCCTTTTTGAGATGTGAAAGGAAGACTGCACATAAACTAAAATGTGCAAAAAGGGACACCTTCAAAGGTTTGCATTGCCAGGCCACTCCAGTAACAAGCAAATTTTACAGTTCCTGCATGCTCTCATACAGCAACAGGAGTACTAATGAAGTTACCAAAACATCAGACTAAATGCTCAAAGATTGCTGCAAGTCATCTCACAATAATTAATAAAGACTTCTTACAACCATTATGCTTTGACTGGAGAAAGTTGTGATGACAAAAACTGTGTAAATGAAACTTCTTCTAAATAACCTCTCCAGAAGCAGCTATTTGTGGTCAGGGGACTTGCAAAGTCTGCTTTCAGAGCTTAAATATATTTGTGTCCAATAGAATTTGCTGAATCCCTTTTTGATCTCACAGACTCCTCCTAACATCCTCTACACCTGCAACAGGATTAGTTACTCCTTTTGCTCTGCATCTGGCAGCTGCTCCTTCCATTTGATGTCCCCTAGTTCTTGTTTCAGAAGAAAGAGCAAACCTCTCATGTTTTTAATCACACAGACCCTCTCAGTTCTCTCATTCAAGGCTGAATAGTGCTAATGAACACAATCACACCAAAGCCACTCTTCATTCATCCTTACTGTCCTCCTTTGCACCTTTCCCAGCTTTGTCCAAACCTCTTGAAGCGGGGGTGGGAAAGAAGAGCAACACCAGAACTACACACAACCCATCTGCTAAAAAAATACCATTTTCTTCCAGCAGCCTTGCTCTCACATTTTCACTTGTCCAACCCCTCAACCAGCTGTGTCTCTCTCGGGTACAAAGTAAAGGATTGTGCATCAAGGCCAGCTCCCACTCAGAGTTCAGGTGCATTTACACAGGTTTACCCACCACAATTCACTGCCAACCCTACGTGCAACACAGTGCCCGAGAAGAAACACACAGACATTCAACACAAAATGCTGACAGACAAAGAAAAAAATAAGACCAACTGGATAAAACCAGGAAGGACTTATTTGGTACCCATTCTTGTCATGTTATGAGTCTCTAGGGGTCTCAATCAATCATTTGAGTGTGCTGTCCTCGATAAAACATCAGCCAAAACTGTGAAAATAATATGCAAGAAAGTTGCTATAGTTTCTTGATCTTAATTTCCACAGTTGGGTAACTATTATAGCAACACTTTGTTCCTTCACAGGGATGCGAGAGACAACTTGCATAAAATTCAGCTCAGTAAGTTTAATAATCAAAGTGATAAATCAACACAGAGCAAGAAGACAGAATGCTGAACCCACTTTGGGTCCTCCTGTTCAGTCAATCAAAAGAAAATGAAGCACACAGATTTTGTTAATTATTCACAGACTCCCCATAAACACACCTTGAGCATTCAGCACAAAGCACTTAGGCATCAATACAAAGCACTCAGGCATTACAAAGCCCAAGCAGCATCCTCCCCAGTCTACCATTACACTTCCAAGTGAAATTCTTGTCTTTTCTGAAACAGTTTAGTCTGGCATAAAAAAGGAACAGTATTCAGAAGTATTAAAGAAAATAGGTATTCAAGTAACTGGCAGAGCACAGCATTAAGTGACTGAAGAACACATCTCCACGTCTCAAGTGCAAAAAGCCTGGATCTTTCCATAAAGTGTTGCTGGTGCATTCAGAAAGCAAGGAGAATTCAAGGACAAAGGCAGGCTCAGGGGTGGGAGGCAATGCAGAAGTCTGCAGTCAGCTCACTGTAAAGCTCAAGGAATAATAAATTAAAAAAAATATATATACACACACACACATATATATATATAAACACAATAATTTTAAAGATTAAAAAAATGCAGCAGCAACTGCTAGATTTAATGCATGGTTAGTATAAGGAAAGTATATTCCTTTTCAGGTGTTTACTAGCTATACAGTCAGGTAACTCTCCCAGTCCCTAATAAAGCTTTTCCTTTTCCTAAAACCTGCTCCTCTGTTACTTCTGTGACTGCTGTTCCAATTCCTCAGTTTCCAGGGAGATGAGAGCAAATCTATAACAAAAGACACATCTAAAAGAAAAATAAACTCCAATTTCAGCCCACACAAACGTCATCCTCACCATCTACCTGTGCCTGGAATCCAGCTGCCATGAAAAGATTCCCTACCTCCTCTTTCTTAAGGATTGATAACAAGAAGAGGGCAGTGAATGCTTTCACATTTTGCTTGCAAAAACAAAACTGAATGGGGAAAGCCAAGACACTAAGTCAATTCTTTGCTGCAAAACAGGAAATCCAAACACTTAGCACACTTCTTAATGGTAAAGATATTTTTGCTCCTATGTCAATTCTTACAAGACTGCTGTCCTTGCAGATCATTTTCCTGCAAGTATTCATGTGCAAAGACTCTCTGAAAGGCATTTGTGGCTGCAAAGGACAAGACCACTCACACCTCTGCCTAATTCCTTTAATAAAATTATCTCCAGTATCATGACCAGTTCCTGGAATTATGAGAATCACAGAACCAAAGAATCCTAGAATGGTTTGGGTTGGAAGGGACCCTAAAGACCCTTGGGTTTCAACCTCCTACCATGGGCAGGGACACCACTGCCAGGGCCTCAGCACCCTCACAGGGAAGAATTTCTGCCCAATATCCCATCTAACCCTGGCATGTGTCAGTTTGAAGCCATTCCCCCTTGTCCTGGTGGTCCAGGCCCTTTTCCAAAGTCCCTCTCCAGCTCTCCTGGAGCCCCTTTAGGCACTGGAAGGGGCTCTAAGGTCTCCCCAGAGCCTTCTCTTCTCCAGCTGAAGATCCCCAGTTCTCCCAGCCTGTCCCCAGATGTCCTTCCCCTCTCAGTGACACAGGGTTCACATGCCAGTCCCTACCACAGCAGAACTTATTTCCCTCATTCCCTCTCTTGGGTTATCAGCTGCAAAATTTTACAGCACCTGAAGTCAGAGTTGAAGTCTCTTCACTTTACAGCATTAATTGCTTTGGATTGCTGGAGCAGTTAGGTGCAGTAACTCTCTTCTACAACCAGTAATAAAACAAATAGGAATCTCTGTGGCCCTGAGCAGTCATCAAATGTGGCCTGGCTTCCTACCTCCCAGCTGGGAGACAGATTCAAAATAAGGCACTCCAAACCGAAGAACATTAAAACTACGAAGTGACAGGAAAGCAATAACAATATCAGATCCATTTTATTTCTTTTAAACACCTCCTACTCCAGCTACTCTGAACCTTTCAGCCAGCTCCCAGCAAGCACACCCACAAAGCACGGAGGAATGCAAGTCTAAGGGTCTCAAATTCCCATGCCAGGTATCTTACAGTTTTCCTGAAAGAAAGGGACTGTTTTCTGACAAATCCAAGTCTTCCTGTTATTTGGGTTTATCCCTGGCTACCCTTCTGCCCTCTGACAGTATCAGAGAGTGAACACACACTTTCTTCCAAAGAATGCAATGGGTTAAATCTTTAAACACATGTAAACCCACTGCTAAGGTGGTCCCTGCTATGTCTTCACCAACAAAGCCTGCATTTTCTAGGATGGATATGTTGTCACTGTTTTCCAATAGTTCTTAGAAAGGTGTTTCCCTGCTCTTGAAGGTGGCTTCCACAAAATCTCTCCCATTCTGACTGGGATTTTTTTTGGACAAATATTTGGAAAACATGATCACCCTGAAATAATAATTAATGGTGATACTTGCTAGCATTGGGCAGACTGGTTTCTTAAGGTATTTCCTCTGTTTCTTTTCCCAGTGAAAGGTAGTCACTCCACTGGGAATTCCCCATTCCCAGCCCCTTCTGGTATTCTGGAGCTAAAAGAATGTGATCCAGAAATAAGCTTTGTTTGCACACGACTTGGAGGCATCATGTAGGTGTTGATTTCACATCTGCTTCTACACGAGGTTTGGGCAACAGCTGTATCAACAGTGATGGGATATCCTGGCCATGGACATATTTACAATTACATGTAACACATTTTTCTGAGAACTTCACTTTTCCAGGTCAAGAAGAAAGCTGACAGTTTTAACTAAAGATTCCTTGTGTCAGGTTCAGGCTCCCTGAAAAGAAGTTGTTCCAAAGGCCATCAATCACCAGTAGGACATTTCAGGAACTCTCCACAACAGACACAGAAACATATTTCTCCCCTCCACCCCAGAAAACCTGTCCAAGTAGAGTGAAGATTCATTTGTCCAGGAGTTGCAGCCAAATGTGTAGGATGCTTCCCACAAATGCTGAACTCACCACTTGTTTTGCTGCTCACGTGCACTGATGATACACAGAAGATCTGATGCATCTTGAACAAGCAAAGCCTGAAGTTCTGGACGTAAGTGTGGATACTCATTTCTGGCTTGAATTACATCAGCCAGAGCAGAGGTAGGAGAAGCTGGAAGAAGATCTTACCTGAATTAAGGAAGTGCTAAAGCAAGTGGGAAAACACACACTTGTTCTCAGGATAAATCAGACAGTACCTGTGTTAGATCCCATCTCCAACATCACTGCATCCTGGGTTTCTGGGGACATTTTTAAATGATGGAAGTCCATCAAGATACTCCCAAAGGTGATTTCAAGGGAAAAAAGACTAGGAAATTTTGAGGATCTTCTTCCATGCCCTGTGGAAGCCCTCAGGAGCTTGGTACTGAGAGCTACATCTGAGCCCTTTCACCTTACACTTTACTAGAATATATTTATGAAGAAATGCCTGGTGAAGGTCTGCCTCCAAAGGTCACAGTCTAACGTTGTTTCTGCATATCCCCTTAACCTTTCCTCCCCAGTTTTGAGAGTAAAAAGTCCTTTTGTGTCAAGATATTGGTATCTCAGCCTTGACAAAACCACTTCTCCAAGTCACCTCCTCACTGCCCACCCATCAAACCTGGGTGCCAGGCACAATCTGCAGAGGGAACTGGGCCTGCTGTTACTCTGGAGCAATAAACACAGAGCTTTGAAACACTGCATGCTCTGAAGGGTCTCCCTGCACCTACTTCCTTCCAGTCCTCACGCCACCACGTGGCTTCATGCAGCCCACAGACACTGAGATGGTGTAAACAACAGCCCTGCTGGCCTCAGTAAATTCCACCATGAATAATGCCCAGTGACTCAAGGCTGAGCAGAACTCGATTCAGTAGTCACGGGGAAATAGAACAAGAAGTGAGACGTGGCTTTTCCATCAGTACCTAAAAGCCATGCCCCTTATCTGTCCACAAAGGACAGCTGAAGGACAGCAAAATCTGGTGCCAGGGCCTCATTACAGACAAATCCCTTGGACATTCCATCTCCATCCCTCCAGTCTCACAGATAAAATAAACTCAAACTTGGGGAGTTCCTTTTAGCAACTGTATTCTCTTGTTGCTAAAGTAAAGATCTAAAAGCTTTTAGGGAAATCTTTTTCTGCAGCCATAAAGAGTCAAGATGTGCTTCAAGGACACAGCTATTCCTAACTCACCACGGAGGACAAAAATTACAAAAACTTTAAAAACTGCTGTCTCCCCAGGGAGCCGTACCCATGTCCACTGTAACGATGTGCAAAAGAACCAAGAGCATTCCCACTACAGCCACAACCCATCCCCACTCCAGTAGTTAATCACAGAATCCAAGAATGGTTTGGGAATGGAAGGGACCTTAAAGATCATCTTGTCCCATGGGCAGGGACACCTTCCACTATCCCAGGCTGCTCCAAGCCCATCCAGCCTGGCCTTGGACACTCCCAGGGATCCAGGGGCAGCCACAGCTTCTCTGGGCACCCCGTGCCAGGGCCTCACCACCCTCACAGGGAACAATTGCTTCCCAAGACCCAAGGACTAAATATTTTCAATTTTCAAAGCCTCCTGCCTCACTTTTCTTCTAGCACAGTACCAAGGGCTGGCTCAGGTATCCCTGAATCCCTAGATCACAGGATAGGCACCAACAAGCTCGAACAATAAGACACACCATTACCAGGACATCTCAAATATCAATTTCCAACTGCATTATAAACACAAGCATTGTTAACTTCTGATCCATTTCTGTGCTGAACGCTGTAATTTACCTTCATTTTGGTTATGGAGGTGAGCCAGGCAGCCACAACAGCATTACAAAATTGCACAACTAGCCAAAGGCAGTCTCAGTAATAGCTGTGTTGAAGCTGAGGGCTACAAGACAAACAGCCTGCCTGGAGCTCTTCACATTCAGTGGATCATAAAAGGCATGCTTATACCTGCTACACACTCCTATGTTTGCATGTGGAACTTGGGAATATTATCCCTCCAGTTACTACATGAAAGAGTAACTCAGGGTAATGGTATTCTGGAGAAGCAGTACCTCCCTGGCTGGCTGTGCCAGCACTTCTGGAGACCAAAGGCACAAGGATGATAAAAAACACCCCAAAACAAGGCTGCAAATGGCATTCATTACTGAATCTACCACAAAAAGTACAAGTAGAGCAACTAACTCATTGTAGCTGTGAGCAAAGAAACCTTGAACAACAGAAATTAAAGCAGCAACTCCCATCCTCTACCAATGTACTTTTTACATTTCCACAAATGTTTTTACCCAGGTCCACAGTGCCTCTACAACACCTGATGGTCAAGGATGCCCTAAAGAGATTCCTGTGTCATAAACACCAAGGGCTCAAGACACAAAGAAGATAAACACAGAGCAGGTAAACTCCAAGTAGAGCCCTGCTTGGTTAAAGTACACAGATCTGGGCTCCAGGTGATCATGGTTCATAACCAGATCTCACCCACAGCTTTCACCCTTGCTGTATGCAGGTTTTTGTGGCTGAAAAACACATTGTGCTGCCAAGTCTCAAGGCAACACCCTGGTTCCTGGTCCCAGCATTAACACAGGTGCAGTTTGCATTTAGCTTCACAGCTGATAGGGAGAACAACAACTCCCATCCATGGGAGAACACGAAGCTCCTTGAGATGAGCTTCGGAACCTATAACGCACAGTGTTATTTTATTTCTGACAAAATTTACTATAATTAAAGTAAATAGGAGTCAAATATAGAGAACTTTTACTCTGTTCCATCAATTAAGAGAAACCAAATTACTAGGTGGGAGGCTTAGGTGGACAAACAGGGCAGTTACAGTTTTGAAGCTGGCACCAGAGACAAGACGACAACATTACAGGGCCAGAGATGTTCAGAAGTTAAAGACCACATCAGTCCAGGGAAACAACTTTGCAATAAATACACCAGCAGTGATCTCTGCTCTCTATTCACTCGCTCAGCCTGGAATTTTACCAGCTGGTTCTCAGCAAGATGCACACAGATTTCCTAAAGTAGCTCAGCTCACACTACATCATCGTAAGCAGAAGGAAAATTACCTTATTTTCCACTTTTATTTCACAGCTATTTAAGAAAAATTCTCTAACATTATAAGGAGAATATCAAGACAAGGCAGTTAAATACTGACCAACAAACAGTTCTTGGTTGGAATATTGCATTTATTATTATTCATGGTAACCTGGTTCCTAGAGGATCTTAAGAAAAAAAACAGAAGTGTGTGTGTGTGTATCCTGATATGAGTCTAGAAGGTCACCAACTTCTGAGAGGCAACAACTACAAAATACCATACAGAGTTTTGCAGCACCAGCCAGATGTCCTGAAGCAGTAAGAACAAAAACTTCACTAAGCCAGGAGAGGCTGCTCCACATCACCAACTTTCTGACAGCAGCTGGTCTCACCATATCAGTTCAGAAATGCTGTGTCAGAAACCTCAGCAAAATTGGGGAAAAAAGCTTTAAGTTTTCTTAATATGCTGCACTGTCACACTAATAATTCTACATTGTGCTGTACTACACACAAAAGCACAATTTAATGAAAAAAATCTGAGTTTTCATCGTGGATGCCCATCATTTGAACCTCACTTTGTTGCTTTAGTGCATGTTGCATTCACTGACCTTTCATTGGATGGGTCAGGGCCATTACCTTGAAAATCCACATCTTAGTAAGTGGGAATGTTTTCTCACCATCATCTGAGGCAGATTCACAACTTGCTTCAGATACAGGTCTGGCTTGGGGAGTTACTGCATAAAGGAGTCATGGCAGAATTAACAGCCAGTGCTTGAAAAGGGGGGAAAATGTCTACAAAATGTTTGACTAATCTGCTTAAGCAAAGTCTCTTCAAGTTATTTGTTCTTCACTCTTCTCCTGAGTGAATTTTTAAATTCAGGAGTTTTTAAATCCTGACTGCTAGCACTATTTTATGCCTAGATGTGGTTTTTTTAAAAAGCCACAACCTTGTACCCAAATCCTATTTCATCCTCCAAGTCACACCAGTTTGCTGGAGAATGCCCTGCTGCCTCAGAATCCTGTGTTTAGTGTTTTTAAAAGCAGGTGTGGTGCTCCAGCGACCCATCAGGAAAGCAGGAGACAAATCTGGGTGAGGCTCACTCATCTGTGTCAGCTCTTTAAAGAAAGAATTCCTCTTGTAAAACACAGGCACTTTTATTCTGTGAGAGCATTTGTATGGTGGGGACAAGAAAAATAAAGGATAAAGAAAACCCTGAAGAGGAAATAAATGGGGGAGATGGAAAACTTCAGATGACCCTCATAGGCCTCCCACAAAATGTCTTGATTTTCTACTTCAGAGACCTCCTCTTAACTACTACAGGAAAATCAACTTCGCAGAATAATCCAAGCTCCACTTCATTTAAGCTTAAAGTCGTTTATTATGTTACTTGTGCTAGACCTGAAAAATAAATGCTTGCAAAAGTATGTCACAGAATCAACTTCTATGTAAAAAACTAAAACAGGATCTTCCTGAAAAAATCCTCACTGGGCAGATTTCTCCAAATGAGGTCTCTTTTTGACAAAGCCAAACTTAACTCAATGATACCTCTCACCCCTTGCCCCAAAGTTTTATCAGCACCTTTCTCAAATAAGACAAGGAAGTAGGTAGACAGGAGAGAATGAAACTCCCTGGAAGCCTGTTCAGACAGGTTTCTGCCTTAAAGGCACTTGTAAAGAAAAAACTTGGGTGTAAGCTTGTACTGGTCTCAGACACCAAAATCACCACTTGAGAAAAATGGGAGGGAAAAAAAAAAAAAAAAAAAAAATCTCAGTTCCAGAGCTCAGGAAACAGCTCACTCCCAAACCAGGGAATTTTTTTTTTTTTTTTTTTAAAGAGTTATGTAGTAATCTACCAATATTTAGAAGCTGGAGGATAATGGGTATATGGGCCAGATTGAAACACACACATTCCATCGTGTGACAGCCACACATGGAGGCCACCCAAACCCTCCTGAGACAGCAGCAGCTGAATCTCAGGCACATCAACACCTCAGCATCATCAGCCTGGCCAGTTCCTAGGTTTTGCTAGTTTTGCCAGAGTGACTCGAGCTCAGGAAAGGCAGCATAAGGCACCCCATCCACGGGCACAGGCAAGTGGAAATCATCCTTGATGACAAGCCAGCATAGCTGAAAGCCATGAGTCAGGTAGGTTTCCATGATGGATTCAGGCTATCGGATAGCAGGGGTGGTGACCAAGCCACAGCACTAAAATAAGACACACCAAGGCTCCAAAAGAGATTTCAGCTCCTTACCCCTTAGCACCTGAGAAATATGAAGTGCTGAAACTCCAGCAAAACAATCCAGAGCTTTTTACAATGGCACGAGAGAAATTCTTGTCTATTTCTTTTCAGATACATGGGGTCTAAGTGCTACCAAATAATCTCAAAAATGGCAACAGAGGTGAAACTTAGGGTAGATCTTCATACCACAGCACAGGTTTTGCCCTCTTCCCTTTCTTTCACGCCAGTTAACATCAGTATTTCCTACCTAGAACAGCAATTTTCTCTCCAAGCAGGATAGCTAAGGCAAAGACACTTCTGGTACTTTAGCAGTGTTTGGCACAATTGTTCTTCATTCTCTAGAAGTTACTGAAGAATGTGCTTTGCTGATCACCAGAGAAGACACCTCAAGCACCAGAATTATTCAGACACTGTAGGCTAGAAAAGACCAATTTTCAAATAATCCTTCTTGACAGAAATACATTTCAAGCTATCTTGCATTACCCACCCAATCCAAATGATCGACCAGGCAGAGAGGTTTTGTTTAAAAAGAGTTATGAGATTTCACTACCTTGTGCAATATTGTAGGGATGCTACAAACCCATCACTTCAAATGTTATAGCAGAGAGGATATGTTCTCATTATTTCAGCAGCTCTTAAGTCTCAGATGAGCACAGAGATTAACTGGAGATCATGTCAGCAGCTTTCCTTAACTTGACTACAGATAGATAAAACAGCTGATTGCTCACTGCCGTGGACCTGAAATAAATCACCAGCTATAAATGCAAAATAAATACTGGCTCGATTCCTTCTAGTTTTCAATGAACAGCAATCTGTTTTTCTCTCACCGTTCTAATTTCAGCTATTCCAGTTTTTGATGTCTCAAAAAAAAAAACCCATCAAACAATACATGTTAAAGTTAGAAAAAGCATCCCATTTAATTATGATGTTGTGGCAGCCTGAGCTTCAAAACAGAAAGGGTGACCTCAGGAGATGTTCATCTAAAATAAGATGAAAGTTGTTGTGAGAATACATTCCAGCTTCTAAAGATGTCTAATTTCTATGTAGGAATCAAATTTAGATTTAAAGTTCCTTGTGCTTGAAACTGCACTAAATAATAAGTCCCAAACTCTCATGTGATGAAAAGCCTGTGGATCTGCCTGTACCAGACCTATTACCAAATATTCCTCTTTGAGCAAGGTTTTTGGTTATTTTAAACTCATCTTTCAGTGAAAGATGACCCAATTGCTAGTAGAAAATTAACAACTTTATTGTTTTATCACAGAAAATTCTAACATGGTCCAAACTTTCAGAAAGTTAGAGATTCCTGGGCTCTGTTGCCAATACAAGTCACGTTTTTGAAGCATGAACTAAGTCCCTGCAGTTGTAATTGTGCAGAGTACAGAAAAAATCCCACATTTTTCTGGGCTGGGAAGGAGTCCATGCATTCCTCAAAGAACATTTTTATGGAAGCCAAACCATTTTTTTTTAATGCCACACAAAACCTTTCAGGCTGCCATCCACTCCACTCTCCTCCTTCCTCTCATGTTACATGACAAGCAAAGAGTTCAACTTGTTTGCAAATGTCTAAGACAAGTACCTTGGAGGGCTTTTGCCAAAAAATTGCCCACAACTCTAACAGAAACCTCAACTGTTTCACGTCAATCTGGAAGCATCTTAAGAGAGCTGACATCCTCTTCTCAATGGTAACATGAGTTCCAAAAAACTCACTTTGGCTGCAAGAGTGGTCGTAAGACAAAAGCCTCAGCACTTGCTGGCCCACACACACCCTTGTGAAGCTGGTGGGACCCTGGAGAGGATCAGCTTCCTTTCCACCAGACTCAGTTCATAATCCCTAAAAGCCATGGGAAACCAGTGATTTGAGGAAACCCTGGAATTAGTGATATTTATATTATTAAATATATATCATGAACATGCAGTTCCCTCCTACAACCGAGTGGCGTGTTCTGGGGGTACAAATAGGAATCTATTCTCCTAGGAGTAGTCTCTTCTGTGTGCACACATTCTAGGGGTGGAGAAATACCAGCACAGGGTGAAACTGGGACTGAATGGGCTGAGCTGCAGTTGCAGAGGTCCAAAGAACTGAACCATCAGACTTGCTCATAGCCAATGTCACAAAACCACAGCCCCACTCTTCAGCTAGACTCAAGTGGCATAGGAATGCCAGCATTTGTGACAGCACAAAACTCAATTTCTCATGTTTCAGTCTGTTAAAATGCACAGTTTTAAGCAGTTTTATAGTAGTAACGAAGATTAACAGAAGAAATACAAAAGTAACCAATAATTGAGATAACAGTACTTCTAACCCTCAAACCTATCCCCTCCACATCCCAAAACACCAGGTCTGCAAGTGAATCCTCAAGCCTGGATTGCAGAGATAAGAAACTTGGGCAAACGGATGAACATCACAAAATTAACTTGTTTGAAGACAGTAAAGCAAAAAACCACAGGACTGAGGGAAGCATTTTTCCTTCTTTGAATGCTGCTATCTGAAGGCTGCTGAAACAGATAACGGATGGCTTGCATTGGACAAATGATGTTTAATATCCATTGAAGCTGGAGCTCTCTAAGGAAGTTTCAGAAAGTTTCCTGCAAGTTGAGAGACCAAAAGCATCCCAGGAACATCAGAGAGTTTCAAACAGAGGATTGTAAAGCAGCATCAGGCATGCTGCCAGGGCAAGAGCAGATCTCTGTCCTCGTGGATGTCCAAGCATTTACAGCACTGACAGCACCAGCAGCACTTTGAGGAGAGATTTATTGAGTCTTGAAGTAACTCAGAGCTTTGCCATCACCTTAACAAGAATTCACCACTACTGCACACCCTAAACAGAATCTCCTATAAAACAAAGCCTTCCTGCAGCAAAGGGTTTTAAAAAGTTTATCTACAAATCCTTTTGTCTAAACC
Source organism: Promerops cafer (assembly GCA_013398275.1). Lineage (NCBI taxonomy): Eukaryota > Metazoa > Chordata > Aves > Passeriformes > Nectariniidae > Promerops > Promerops cafer. The sequence goes on from VZSE01006145.1 coordinate 106,289, forward strand.
TGACATGTTGTAACAGTGAGGGTTTGCGTTTGGTGGGGTTTTTTTGTTTGGTCTGTTGGTTGTTTTGGGGGTTTTTCAGCTGAATCTTGAGTTCATGTGAATTTTTTATAAGAGAAGGTCAATGTCTTGCTCTCAATTGATCAAATGAAAACATACTGAGACTGAGAGTAAATGTTGCCACAAGTCTTTCTCCCCTGATTAGTTTCCACAATCAACTGAACAGCATCAAGAATACCCTGCAGACTTTTAACTCGAAACATCAATTTACAAGATGTAAACAACCACTTTTGATACAATTAGGAACACGAAGATAATCACATACTTCTCTAACCAAAATGCACGGGATCTTATCCATCATTCTGGAGATCAGCATTGCCTTACATCAATATTTTGGTCACTGCAGTCATCTTAACCTTCAGGATTATTCTCCATTAAGTTCAAGCACTGTCTATCCTTTCAAGCCCATTATATTTTTACTTTAAGTAGGTATTCACATTACTCCTGTAAAGGAGTGGTGGAAAAGAGGTTCTGCAAAGTTTGTTATAGCTCTCACTGACATTTTGCCTAGGTTTTGAAAGACTGCCTTCAGTTAGCAAGTCCATTTGGGCACTTATTTCCACTGTAGGAGTCACTCAAATCACAGTCACGTGAAACCCATGGTTCATCTGAAACATTGACTGTGCTCATTTTTCCCTCATCTTTATTCTCCAAACCCAGTGAACGGTATGTCAAATAGTTTAAATAAACAAGTTTTAAATGAGTTCTCATATGGATCAAGCTGACCTGAGGCCAAGGGTTATACCTGATGATGATACACTGATTTTCCTCTTTCCATATCACATCTTCCTCCCTCCTACTTAATAACTTTAATAGCATTAATGACATAGTCTACTTAAGCCAGTCAACAACTAAAGAGCAAGTGAGCCAGCATTATTACAAGTTTTATCAATAATTAAATATTTTCATAGGTGAGGGAGCCCTTCTCACCCCACTGCCATCCACGTGCATCTACCTCAGCACTGAGCTGTTCACAGAGCAAGAATTTAACAATTAGCACAGGGTCACAGCACGTTAATGGATTTTACTGCGGGCTACATATACTGGTCTTTGGGAAGATTAATGGCTGAAAACTACGTTAATTAATCATCTTAACAAGCCTGATTGTTTCTCTAAAGGAAATGCAAGAAGACCAGTTCTTGCCTCCAGCTGGAGAATGTGTGCTGTCTTCCACATACCTCTCTGCATTGCTCAAGCATCCCGTGGTTACTGAGCCACCAGGACACACGGCTGGCTCCAGAAGTTTTTCCCAGGAACACTCTGCCTTTGTGGGAAATGTCACTGGGGACTTCCCATCCCAGGGTGGCAAGAGGAAGGAAAGCAACAGAAATAAAAGCCACGAGTGGTGGTGGTTCAGCGTTTGGTTCTCAGATCTGATCTGCTTGTACAGCTTTAATTTCCTGCTAATTCCAACGGGACGGTTCCGTTACTCCCTGTGGAGCCTTCCAGGCTCCAAATGATCACTTTCCAGATGCAGTAACAGAAAATTACTTTTAGGTTCAATTGTAGGTTTATTTTTAGGTTACAGCTGTATCATCATGCTAACTTCTCTCTCCTCACTCCGACACAAAAGGCAACCTTCCAACAAGCACTTTCAAGAGGCATGCTTGATACTACAATTAATTTATAACAGACACTAAAACTCCTTTTGGGCAAATCTAAACAAACTCTGTGGTGCCTTTTCTTTCAGCACTGGGTGACAAGGCACAGGTGAAGCCAATTACCAGCCAAGTCTAAGAGAATTTATTCCACTGCTCAGTGAAAATCCACAAGCAGCCAAACTCCTGCAGGATTACGAAGACAAACCAGCAGATACAACTCCTCTCAAGAAGCTGGTTTGTCTCTGCTCCTGACATTATGGTTTTTGTTAAATGATCTGCTTCTCTTCTACCTTGAAAAACTTCAACTTTTGTTCTTGTTTCCAGCTACTGATGTTTTACCCCTGCTGAATGCAAAGACTAAGGTTGACTGCTCTTTAAAAAACACTTTAACAAATTACCACCTCCTTTTATCATGGCTCAAACTTACCTCTGTTAATAAAATTAACTCATTTTCTGACATTAAACCTGGAAGAGGCCTACACAGCAGCCTTATCTACAAGTCCACCTCAGAGAAGCCACCTGCAACAGAGATGTCAAAAGCTGCCTGCAATTTGAATTTCAAATGCCACCCATATCAGCCTACATCAACCACAGGAAAATATAGATCTTTTTGACTTGACTGGGAAAAGATTTTTGCCTTTGTAGGTGTAAAAGAAAATTTATTAAAAGCTGCCTCTATTGATTTTAACAACAGAACACCAACAAACCAAATCCCCCATTAACACGTGGGAGAAAATCCTGTGCTAAGATTTTGACCCTTCAAATAAGTACCTGACAAATAAAAATATCCATGTACACTGCCCATGTATCACCATCTGACCTACCTCTATATTTTGTTCCTTTTTTTTCTTTCCCTAGCATTTTTAATAGTCACATCATCTGTCCAGCTGCATTTAAGGAGAAGCCTTCATTTCTCTTCTCAGTCAGCTTCTTCTCCCAGGTCACACGTGACAGGACAGGAGAAAAAGGCTCAGCCAGAGGAGGTTTGGATTGGATATTACAAAAAATTTCTTCACTGAAAGGCTGGTCAGGCTTTGGAAGAGGCTGCCCAAGGGAGTGCTGCAATCACCATCACTGGAGGTGTTCAAAAAACGTGTGGATGTGGCACCTGGGGACATGGTTTAGTGGTGAACATGATTCACAGTTGGACTCAGGGATCTCAGAGGTATTTTCCAACCTTAATGATTCCGTGTTTCTGCAATTTAGGCCAGGTATCATGTATTTGTCATTATATCTACTTGCCCTGAAGCACACAGGCATGCCTTAGAAGCCACATAATTAGAACAGTTAATGAATGATTTTAACATTGCAAGTCCTTAAGGGTCCTGGAAACTCAACCAGGTTTCATGAATTTCCAACTAGGTGTGAGGAAGTAATGAAAAAAAAAAAAAAAAAAAAAAATCTAGATGATTAAAAGCTCCTTCCACAGGATAAATTTACTCATTATAAGAAACCACACTTCCAAGTTATTCAAATGAAGTACCAGCATCACCAGGGAACGTTCCAACACACTTCCATACACAAACAGCAAGAACAGAGAGAAGTCACAGATTTATTTTTTTTTTAAGCCCTCAGGCTTCTACTCTGATAAAGTTCTTAATGCCACACTGCTGATTAAAGCTAAACACTGATTCCAAATCAAACGAACACCACTTCTCCCCCAACAGGAAATGCTTGGAAGATGTAAAGTAGAACGTTAAACAGGTTAAATATAAAAAATTAAAATGCTAAGGCACAGGGCAAGGTCTGAAATTCCATCAGACCCATGGTAGAGCAAAACCTCACGCCTCTGGTGAGGGGCATAAAGCAGCAGAGGACAAACTCCCTCCTGCTCTCTCTAATCAGAACATCAGATCCTTGCTCTCTGCCAGCACCAACTGCTAGGGAAAATTAAAATTAAGCTCATTGTAAGTAAATTTGGACACCAGAACCAGCCACAGCAGTGGATCATGGGATGAGGTGCAACCTGGCTGTCACTGAAGAGGTCCTGCTCACAGCTGGAACAGGAATGACTGGCATAAGATGCCCACAAAACTAAATTAGTCCAATGGCTGCACTGAAAGGATCATATCAAGGGAAAAGACACAAAGGGGAAAGCTCAGGAGAGTGCAGCTCGTGGAAAACAGAAAACACCCAGTGGCTTAGCTGAACAAATGCCACAGAAGGTGATTTTGAAGCAAAAATAATTAGGAAACGAGCTCCAAGTAGCTCAGGACCCACCACCAAATCTCTTAGTGCTTCTCAATCGTGACAAACATCACAAGCCATTTTCTGCAGCCTTGGTCTACACTGTTCATGGTTTCTAGGAGAATGTTTGTGTGCTCTTTCAGTGGCCTTCATTTACAGGCAATGGGATAAGGGTGATGATGTCTAACGAGGCTCACATCAAAGCCCACCTTGGTAATCCTACAGAGTCAGACCCACACTTTCAACAACACTTCCGTAAAATTCCACAAAAAATGTTACAAGAATCAGCCCATACACCAAACCAGCTAATTGAACCTCAGAGGCAAGGCAGGATAGACCTTACCCCCAGAACTGAGTTTTCCACAGGAGATAAGCAAGTCAAAATACATTTAAAGTAGTCTGGCAGGCCTGTTTTAACAATAACAAGGAAAAAATGTCCTATATCAACAATATAGTGAAGGCTCTGAGCTTACTCACATTACCTTACTCTCCTCTGTAAGAAAGTGAGTCACAATTCCAACAATTTTACAAGATTTAGTGAACACAAGGAGTGAAACAGCTCAGGACCATCAGTCTTGGTTTTTCCTCTTGCCCAGCGCCATGCCTTCTGCAGGAATTCACTCCTTGCCCAGAAAGCAAACCACAGTTTTCTTCTTCTTCCTCTTCCTCCTCCACTCCCCAAGAGTTGCACAAAATCCGAGTTCAAACGCTCGCACTGAAATTCTACAGAACACACAAGTGTCTTCAGCAACCAGCTACTAAATTAGGTACCCAAAAAATATAAAAGAAATACTGTAATCGATCAAAATAAGACACTGCCAGATTCCAAATGAGCTTGTCAAAGAATCAGACACCAAATCCTATTCCAGACGTAAAATTCCTCGCTATGCAGTAAGAAGAAAGCTGTAATAAAAATAAAGTGACAAGGAAAAGCTATTACACAAAATCTGCCTTTAAAAATGATCCCGTATCACAAATGCTACTTGTACTTTGTGAATGTAACCAATTTGACAAGAGCAGTAAGGGGAAACAGATTGTAGTAGACACACTGACGTATTTCTACTCTTGATTTAACAGGGAACTCTGACTTTTTACTGGTTTCTAACTTGAAATAAAACAGCAGTGAAAGAGAAGAGACAAGAACCTCACTGTGCACGAAGAGGAGTCCACAGCTCATAGCAGCTGGTTTAGTTTTTCCACTGGCTCTTTCTGGACAGGGACAGTGGCATTCCCACAGACACAATTCCAAAAACACTAGATCAGAGTTTGTGCTGTTCATTTATTTATTTTATTACTTAATGGGTGACTGAAACTGTAAGACTTGCATAAACTTCAACTCAACCCATGAAAACTAGGTTTTTGGAAATAACTTTAAATGCTTAAGTGCAGAACGTGAAAAAAAGTATTTGTTCTAAAAGCTATTTCTTTTTACATTAAGATGATTATACGGGCTCATATCAAGTACTTACTATGCATAGAGGTGTACTTTGAATGAATAAAAAGCAGTATTAAAGAGAAAACAAAAGGACTGCCTTTGAATAGGGCTACTTAAATAAATGTCATTTAGGTGAGAATATCTGGTGAATTAAAAAAGCAGAAATGTCAGAGTGGGGAAAGACAACCTGATTTCTCTAGAGGCCAAAAGGCAAGCAATCCATGACATATTGCTAGCTTCTTGTTCTTCTCCATGACTGAGATAAATATGCTGCTTCATAAGACAGACATAAGAGTATCCATGCAGGTTTTAATTCAGACTATTAATACATGTGTGTGAACCAAAAACCCTCTTTATAAGAAAAGCGTTTGGAAAACCCACACCCACAAAGGATGCCCTGCATTTCTTACAGCTTGGTGAAGATAAACTTTGCCCTGCATATGGAACTGTGTGCAATGCAGCTTTCCATCAGGAGTGACCCAGTTGTTTGGGCTCTGAGGAGCAAATATTCCACTAGAAAGAACGCCACCTCTGTTAAAAACTAAACAAACCACCAAATTATCCCCATTATCCTGTGGACAACAAAGCCTGTCAGTCCAGGTGGGTCTGCTTCAGAGCTGCTATTTATGCCCTCCTCACCAGTTTAATTCCACAGGAGCAGCCTAATCCTCCTGCTTTGATCAGCTGCAGAACTGCTTGTTAGGAACAGACGGATGCGCGGAGCCGTCACCGCCGGCAGTCACTCATCCCGTGCAGCTCCCAGCCTGGAAGTGAGCACCAGGCAGCACGGAAAAGAGCTGCCTTCCTTAATTACAGACCAAGAATATTTGTAAATAAATAGATGTACAGAACGCTTATTAAATAGGCCATTTCTCGTTGGGATCTGAGCAGATAGTTTTTCTCCCACGCACTGAAGGAAAGCCCAGGAGATGAATTTAAGGTCGTTGGGCAGAGGTGGGTGGATTCTGCCTCCTTTTTTCCTCTCCTCAGAAACAGCTACAGGCTTTGCAACCCAACTGGGAACTTTCCTCCCCACCAACAAAAAATTCCCCCAAGTGTGGTGTGCAAGAGCAGCGTCGGATAAAACAGAGCTGGCTCTCAGATGGCACACTCCCTGCTCTGTTTAGATTTCAAATAGCTATTTGAGCTTTTGTTTTCAGTTCAAATAACCTCTTGTCACCCTCCGACAGGGCAAACTGAAGATCCAGATAAATCAACTTTCCAAGGAAGCTCATGGCAACGTTATGCAGAGCAGAAAGAATCAGTGCTGCGCAGCCCAAGCGCGAAGCAGCAGCGCTCGCTTCCGACACAGCAGAGCTGGAGTCGAACTAAAAATCCAGAAGTAGGAGTCAGTATTAAAAAACATCAACAATGTCAGCCTTGAAAGATTAAAAACTGAATGATGACCCAACCAAATCTGTATCCAGCCCCTTAAAAAGAGAAGTTGTCAACTCTGACCATACATAACACTGAAGAGACTAAGCATTGCACATGAAGCACTTCCTTATTTTTGCTAATTTCTGTAAATAAACTTAAAATTGAAAAACTGAGAATGACACAACGCCAGTTCCCAAGCAGTCCAAGATGTATTGCCCTAGCCTAGCCTATGGACTGGAAAAAGTAAAGACAAGAATGGGAAGAGAACTCACAGTGGCAGTTTTCTCCATTCTGTTACAGCTAACTATTTTCATCTGACAAAAAATAATTAATTAAAATAATACCACCTCTTTGCGTTACAGCTACAAGGAACTCCTAAAAGATGAAAACCTGTACTGACCTCAGATGTTATTCTGAGAGGTTTGGCTTTACTTCCTCTATTTAAAAATCTCCCAACAGCAGAATCACATGAGGACTGCAAGGTCTGACAGACATTTGCAAAAGAACTTAAGGAAGTTGTGAATTTAGCACTATGTCTAAACTTGTTCCTCCTCTTTTTTTTTTTTTTTTTTAATCTGGATTATTTCAGGTGGATCTCCTGCAATTAGTATAAAGTGATGATACAGCAACATTACAGCAACAGAAACTGAACACTCCACTCTCTAGACTGTGCTCTCACAGGAAGACTGTTTTCAAACTCCAACATGATCTTGGCTGAAGTAACTGCAAAATATTCAGAGAAAAGACTGCAATTAAAAAGTCTCACAGAAATCTCATCTGTAGTGCATGGAAAAAATCCCCCCACAATATTTTTATTTTGCACTTCCAACACAGCTCAGTATAGGACTTAACAAAAATAAAGCCCTTTGGGTACCAGAAAGTTAAGGCAAACTTGAAGCTAAAATTTGGAAGGTACTATTCACTATTAAAAAAAAAAAAAANTTCAGGTGGATCTCCTGCAATTAGTATAAAGTGATGATACAGCAACATTACAGCAACAGAAACTGAACACTCCAGTTATCTGCTACTGCATGTGGTGCTTGTCCAGCAAAGGTAACAGAAAAATTGAGAGTTTGGCCAAGAGCCATAACGGCAACTCCCCAAAGGATCAGCATAGCTGGGAGTTATGCTGGGGGAATTCAGAAGGCAGGAAAAGAATAATCTTCTTTTCTAAAAAAGAAATTTTTTTTTCTGTCCTTTCTAAAAAAGCCTTTTTAAGAAGCCTTTTTTAAGTACTCTAAAGNGCCCTTTGGGTACCAGAAAGTTAAGGCAAACTTGAAGCTAAAATTTGGAAGGTACTATTCACTATTAAAAAAAAAAAAAAAAATTTGAAAGGCCACAGTAATAACCATTATCTTGAAGTTCTTGTGCCACTTCCCCTTGCTACAGCAGAAAATCACCCATTTATCTGCTACTGCATGTGGTGCTTGTCCAGCAAAGGTAACAGAAAAATTGAGAGTTTGGCCAAGAGCCATAACGGCAACTCCCCAAAGGATCAGCATAGCTGGGAGTTATGCTGGGGGAATTCAGAAGGCAGGAAAAGAATAATCTTCTTTTCTAAAAAAGAAAATTTTTTTTCTGTCCTTTCTAAAAAAGCCTTTTTAAGAAGCCTTTTTTAAGTACTCTAAAGACAGAAACTGTGCATGCAAGTGAAAATTTCAAATAGACGTTGAGATAATTATGTACAGAACAGCACACAATGCTGTAATTCCCCTTCCTTACTTGATAAAGCTTCCAAACATCTCAGAAAATAATTATCACACATGAGACCAGCCACCATGAGCCACATGCTACTGCTGAATGCAAAACAAGAGAGGAAAAAGAAACCAAACCAAAACAAAATGGGAATTGTGGCCAAGGTGGTACGAGGGTGAGAGAGCAGAACCACCTCTTCCCAAACTCACCCCATTGTGACCCATATACCTCAGTAACCATGAAATCACTCCCAAAACAGATGGAGATGGCAAAACCCTCTGGCACGCCCTTCTGACCACACAAAAAGGATCCAACAAAATTGCCTCACATGTAGAAGACAGCAGAGCTGCTACAATTAAGGTTTGCTGCCTTTGGTTTGAAAACAGCCAGCTAACAAATCCCTGTAGGTTAGGTAAAGAGACCACAGACTCGCCATGAAGGACTCGTGTTACTACTGAAATACCAAACTAAAGGATTTGGCAACTGAGCCTTAATAGATGATATTAGCAGCTGAGCCTTAATCTATGATATTACCAACAGCAGGGGGAACCTTCTCAGCTGGTGAAGTGAAGCAGCAGCTTCCCCCTGGCCAGGTCTGTGCCCAGGCCAGTGGGGTTTTTCTCCTGGTGGAGAATTTGAGCAGCTGCTGGGTTTAATATGCAAGCAGGGAAGAAAGAGGCTCACGACTTGTGTAACACAACAGGGTTGATTAGCCCCCAGGGTCAGGGACCAGAAAAGCCCCGAGGGAGGAAAATCTGGGGGTTTTAAGGTCCAGGGGTAGGTGTGTCTGAGGGTCAGGTGTCCAGTGATTTTCAGGAAAAAAAGGAGGATCAGGGGGAAGTTACAAATGCTCATCCAAACAGGAATCACAAAATATGAATATATTAACTGGGAACTCATAGGTGTACAAAAGAGAAGGAACTTTTGGGAACAAAGGGAAAAAAGGCAGAGAGCCATTCAGCTAGGGGGTGGGGGAAACTACATATTAGTTTCCTTCCAGGGCACCCATTCTGGGTGACCGTGGGATGCAACAGTGAAGAGTTCCTGCATCAGCCATTCCTGAGTGACAGCTGGGCTGTACCAGCCTCCCTCTCCATGTCCCCAGGGAAGTGAATTCTCTCTGCCTGATGACTAATTCATTACTCAAATTTGTGCTTAGGCAAGTCCAAGCCCAGCTCAGGCTCCTTCCAGTGCTGGATTCCTCCTGAGCTGGAAGAACATCTGCTCCATCCCGAGTGCCACCACCCCACCAACCCTCCTCAACCTGCTGAGAACAACACCTGGAGCTGAACCTGGAGGAGCTGCCTGGAAGCAGAAGAAACTGAAAGTGAAACTGGTACAGATCAATTCTAGCCGAGCTGCATTTGGATCTCTAAAACGGGGGGGGGAAGATTTGAAAGCTCTTTTGTCAGGACTTTTGGAGCCTTTGAGGCTGGAGTTTTAAGTCCTGTTTAACACCACCAGTAGCAAAGTGATCTTCCCCTCCAAGAAGACGTGGGTGCAGATAACACCAGAGCCAAAGGCACCAGCTGGGGGAGCAGAGTGCCCTCATGCCCACAGAAATGTGAGCCTGGCAGCAGGACTCGAGCCCTGAGCAGCTCCTGGCATGGTGGCTGCACACAGATGAGCTCTCCACTTCTCCCCTCCTTCCCTTTCCGAGGCCTCACCACAAAAAGGACATCTGCTGAAGAGAACAGCAATAAAGCTGTGCCGGGCTTCCTGTTGCTGATATACTGCTAGAACTCACACCTGATGCATGGGGTATTTTTGCAGGATCTGACCAGAACCAGCAGGCACTTTTCAGCAGGATCAGGACAGCAGACAGGGCTGATCAGGTGTGGCGAGCCCTTCAAGCTCACAATCCTGTCTCTATCCCTCTGCCTCCAACTGCTCAAAATTTCATTTACAATCTATGTTTTACTGGCTTATCCTTTGAAACATGAAGCTTTAATAAACTAGTCTTATTGATGTCGTATTAATTAAATTCACACCATAAATGACTGTCAAAATCACCACTTCCAGCATCCAAAATGCAATCTCAATACAGCAATACCACCTGTGAGCACGATTTAATCTAGTTTGATCACAGACAAGCAAAAGGTGTTTTGATTTTTCCTTTGCTTCATCCTCCCTGGGAAGCTTTCTTGTCTCTAGATGATAGTGAACTGCAATCTCCTAGAGGCTTCAGAAGCACGTGAAACTTCCAAAAGTTGTTTTCCTGCATCTTTGTTCACCAAGGTGCAGGCAGAACCAAGCCAAGGTGCAACCAAGGCTTCTCATGGAGAAGTGTGTTCTCCTGTGGCTGGGCAGGGGAAAAAATGAACCTTTGCCTTGGACTGCTGCAGAGCTCAAGGACCATGAAATAACATGCAATGCCATATCAGGCTCTCAGATTATTTCTCTCCTTGCTTTCTGATTGCTACTTCTGATTAACGAAGACAAAGTCACACCAGAACACTGAAGTACAAGCCAAATTCCATTAAGCTATATACAGAATTCACTTTACAGGTCCATCAGCCTATTCTGCTCATTATTACCCCATTTTACTGCCTTGCCTGTGACTCACTCCTACAGCTGAGCCCATGAAGGGCTCACTCTCAGCAACCACACAGTACACCCTGCTGATGCCCTGACACACAGCATTCAAAACAAAGAAATTCATAACAAACTCATACAAACGATCAATCAGCTGGAAGAGGAGAGAATGAAAATTAAAAAGGGGGGTTTAGACCATCAGTGCCTGTTTTTCCCCTGTAGCTGACCCATGACAGCACTGACAGGCAGGGAGGCTGGCACTGAGCTCTCTGCCTCGGGTGGGATCCCAGCAAGGAGGTTCCAGAATAGCAGCCTTGGCCACGTGTCAGAACAAGTCTGCAACTGTGGGACAAGACAGATCCCAAGTCATCAGCTCACCCACACTGATCCTTGCAGCTCCTCTGCACTTTGCCCCACAAAGACATTAGGAGCATTTATAAAAGCATGCAAAAGCAATTATAGTAAAAATAAAACCAAGGTTATAAACATGGATGTCAAATTTGCCTCTTTTTCCATTTAGAGCTGGCATTTCAGCATGCAAAAAAAATTCTCACTCCCCCTCCAAAATGTGTGCTTGGGGCTATATAGCACATGCAAAATAAATTGCATTTATATTGGTATTTATATTCCACTCTTCTCGACCACACTGCCTTGCCTCTCTTGTTTAGTCAAATAGCCTGCCAGCTTCTCATCAAGAAGTAGAAATTGGTTTTCCATCTCCTAGGAGATAAACAAGGTTTCCCCCTTGCACAGGGGAAGCTGAGCTGCTGAGTGCACAACTCAAGAAGAGTCAGTGCCCAGAAAGGCTTTGCACCATCCCAGAGATGTCTGTGCCCTCTGTGATCCCAGTCACCACCCTGGACAGAGAAAAACCACTTTAAAAAGTAAATTTATGTATTTTCATGCAGTTTTGTTGGTGATTTTTAGTTAAACATAGACAACTTTGACTCATGGTGCTGCTGCCTTACAACTAAGGAATTTTATGTACTCTTGTCATACCAGAGGTTAGTAAAATATGCTTTATACCTCTCCATGGTTTCCCCTTCTCAGTTCCCAAAAGAACTGAACTATAGGATCATGCTTTCACAGTCAGGCTGGACTAATTCAGGGAAAAAAGGTTACCACACTCAACAAAGGCAGCATAAAACAATCTAAAATATCTTAACTACATGGCCATGTAATAAATAGAATAATATAGAAACGTTTGAAGTAATTTTTTTAACAGTGTCTTTGTAAAAGATGCTGTAGTTTTAAGCTGTAACTAAAGATTATGTATTTACAAAAAGCACAGTTACATTTTAAAATGCATTCATTATCTGCTCCATGTCAAGCTGTGAGGCTACAGATACAGTGTTAAAAAAAAAACCCAACACAGGTGAGATATGCAACTATCTTTCATTTTTACTTCAGAAATCAGGAGGCACCAGGACTGGGTTGACTTTTTGCCACATTGTTGCTAATTGTAAAATTGCCTAATCAAAGATAGAGACCTTCTCATGTTGAGAGACCAATTGTGCAATAGTTTCTGTGTGGTGTGGCCTCTCAGCAGATGAAGAGAACACAAAGGACCACTCTAGGAAGAAGGACAGCCTTTGGTCCTCCACCACATCACACAGAGATGTCACCACTCCATGGCCACTGGCATGTTGGCCATTTTTCTGAAGCATCTTACAAGCAGCTATGATGTAGAAGAAGGAAATCTCCTTCCAGGGACACTCTGCTCATTCCCTTGCCCACGCCATGCATTTTTAAAGCGAGAGAAACCAATCAAACTTAATTCATGTTGCATTATTCACTGAGTAGCTACAGTCTCATCCAAAAATCTTAATTGTCTAATAATTCTAGTCACCTATATCAAACACAGTGCCAAAGGAATGACTGGAAATCCAGAGGCTGCCTCACACACACACTAAATCTTGCTGTTAAGATGTCTAGAGAAGCCTTTTTTTGAAACAAAGCAATAAATACTGGCCTCTTGCATAAATATATGCAGTGCTCTTATGTGTACAGCCACTGTGCTGCCTGATATCTCACTGCTGTCTCAGGAGTGCTGGCTGCCAGTCTTCCAGCTTTGCAAATCTACTTTCCAACCCTTGGGTTCTTTCTGACCATTAATATGAAACCTGGCACATCCCAGCTAAATTACAAGCACTGTTAATTCCTCTAACTACACCCTGGCATCTTAATGTATGGGAAAGCAAATGCAGGAAGGAAAAAGGAAAAAAGAGAGAGAAGAGAAAGAGAAGAGAGAGAGAAGAGAGAGAGAAGAGAGAGAGAAGAGAGAGAGAAGA
>VZSE01006145.1:119537-132364 GCA_013398275.1 Promerops cafer
GAGTACATTCAGCAGGCCCTGAATGTACTCTCAGACCACAACTTGACAACCTGTGGTCTAGGGGACAGTAATGACACCAAACCTTGCATTGGCTGCTTGTTTCCACAATCAACAGGTCACTTTCAATCACCCAATCACTACCCATTAGCCTGGGGACAGACTTTCCAGCAGAGCCCCTTGTGTTAGGACAGGGGATAATGGTTTTAATCTGAAAGAGGGTCAGTTTGGATTACATATAAGGAAGATGGATTTCATTCACAGTGAGGGTGGGGAGGCCCTGGCACAGACTGCCCAGAGAAGCTGTGGCTACCCCATCCCTGAAAGTGTTCAAGGCCAGGCTGGACATGGAACATGGACATTGGCCAGGCTTGGAGCAACCAAAGGGGTCCCTGCCCATGGCAGGAGGGCTGGACTAGATGACCTTTATAGGTCTCTCCCAACCCAAACCACTGTCTGATTCCATTCTGTGACTCCAGCTCTGACCTTTGTTCCCCATCCACGCTACGCTCGTCACTGGTTCAGCCCAATGCAGCCTCTTGGTGCTCACCAGCTCAGAGGAAGCCGCGGTCCCAGCGGCGTGGGCGGCTCTGTGCTGCTCTGAAGGCACAGAAAGTGGCAGGGCTTGGTACAAAGCAGCCTCTGTGCTGACTTGCTGAGAGCACTGAACCGCCTCTGACAGCAAAATGACTTTTTACGTGAACACACGGTACTCCACATTTTCACACAGGCATCTGTGCTCCAAACATTTTAGTGAGCATCCAGCTGTTCACTCTGGACCCTTCTCCAACCATATGCACTGTCTACCTTTCAAATTTTATTGCTCTAGGGGAAGAGACACCAGACATCATCTCCTTCTCTGAATGCTGGTATGCTGCCGAGTTCTTCTCCTGTCCACTGCTTGCACACTCTGGGAGCTAACGTTTTCCACAAGCCCAATAACCTATTTTTCTACAGCTAATCCAATACCTGGCACCAGGTCTCCAACTGAGAAGAGGATTGTCACGGGATTATATTTTTTTTTTTTTTGGTTAGTTTACATACTAATTATAAATACAGAGGCTTACAGACTGAATTACAGCCTAGACAGAATCAAGGACCTGCATCTGGGGTGTAGGACACCAACCCCCATGCCCTCATGGGTGTGTGACAACAGGCTGAAATAAAGACAAAGCATTAATCTCTTTGTGGCTGCTTCTGATGTGCAGCACTTCTGCTGAAGACTCTTAAGCCTTAAGCATTCCCATGTAAACAAAACCTCAAGCCGCTACAAAGTAAGCTTGTGCAATTGGAAATAAATGTTTATTTTGAAATAAAAAGAAGACATCTGCTTATATACAGACAAATCATAAGCCTTTGATCAACCCTACAAAGCATGTCTGCATATAACAAAAACTGTCAGGCTCATAACTTCCTCTGGAAAGAAAAAGAATGTGATGTCCCACACCCTACTTATTCACCAAGATTACTTATCCCCCTAAAGAATACTATTTTGTTTATTCAGTAACAGAAATAAACCCAAACTAAAGATCTGTAGCTGTCAGTTAACAGGGCAAGTGCTTTACAAATGAAAGCAGAAACAAGGGTGGGATAACATGGGACATGCTGCCAGTGCTGGCACTCTCAGAATGTCCCAGACCTGCATCTCTTGCTTTCCTAATCCATCACGAGTAAACAGGAGACCACAAAGATTACAGGCACCAGCAGAGGATATCTGTCACCACTAAAGCTTCCCCCTCTACCAATTAATGTTGCTTTAACACCACCTCTTACTTTTGGGTTTGAATTCTACCCTAGAGCACCTGTACTGCCCACTCCTACCCCGAAACACCATTCCATCCCCACAGAACCAGTGTGATCCTTGCTTGAAAAGTGCCACTGGAATTCAGGATTGGGGTTAAGCAATTTCCATAGCAAGAGGATACAACAGGACGCTCTTTAGCATCTGATATTACAACAACGATATTTGTTTACACAAGCATTAAAGGGAGGATAAATTTAAATATCTGAAAGGCAAATATTCTAGGAAATAATATTTGGAGTGGCCCCTGTCCATTCGAGCAGATAATGAGGATGAATAATTTACAGCTGCACTTTCATGTCTGCTGCAGCCAAGGAGAGCAGCATCCTAAGGAGCTTGGGGAGATGCCGACACATCTGCTCACCAAGTGGAATAATCAGGAGCACTCCGAGCAAGAGTGGTCCAGTAACCTGTTTTACTTAGGTGAGAAATGGAACAGGAAGCAGTGGGAGGACAAGTAATCAACAAAACAAAACAAACAAAAAAAAACCCCAAACCGCCAGCATGCTCCCAGTGAGGTCAGAATTTCACGCTTTTGCCCTCCTGCTCATTCTGCCTCAGAGGAAAACAGAGCTATGCTAAATCATCACAGATTCTTCCTAGAGGTATCTTAGGGTCAAAAAAGGGTGCCTGGTCTGGCACACTGGCATTCAGGCCTTCCTGCTGTGCCACATGGACTCAGGAGGCAGGAATGATATCCTGGGAGCAGCATCCACTCATCCCCCTTGCTCTGGTAACAGCCAGCAGAACACAACAAACAGCTAACGAAGCAAACATGCTCCAAAGAACTCTCCAGAAAGCCAAGCAAGCCTCATTGTACAGCTGGGAATCCAGCATCACTTGACACCTTTCCCAGTGATGTGCACGGCATTGAATTAACAGACTGAACACTAATTTAGTACAGATGTTGCTCAGGTGGAAGGATGGTGCAGGCTTCATCAGGGGATTGCCTTGTAAAAAGATGAGGAGCATCTGGAGGAATAACACTGGCATATAAAAACTGTCATTACAAAGGAGACAGATGGATGAAAAAAATGTGTCTTTGAACAGATTAAAGAAATCTATGTGTACAGCAAGGAACTGCCAGGAAAGACATGCTACAGTCTGGAATAACTCTCATGAAACACAGGGAGCCACAGCACCTTGCAATTGTGGGAGGGGACAGCTATAAAACCACCTCCTCCTACCAGACAGCCTTGATAGGTTTTGCTTATCCACCTCTACAAGGTTTTTTGTTAAAACCACAGTCTGTTCATTACCCGAAAATAGGAGTAAGCAGATAGACAGAGGTGTGACTCAACGTAGCACAGTGAGAAGGGTCACCACATAACCACAGAACAAACTGCACAATCTAGGGCCAAGATCCTCTTCCCAGCAGCACTCTGTCCACTAAAGTAGCACAAGCAACTATCCCTTGCAGAACTCAAGAGTCATTCTCAAGTTAGGTTTGTTTACCCATCCACAGACAGAAAATGCCTGAATACAAACCCAAAGAAAGCTATTCATGATGGATGGCTCACCTATTACCTGCCTTGCCTATTATTTACAACATGCCTTGGTTGGGTAGCACTTTTTTTCGTTGCTTTAAAGAATTTCCAAAGTGCTTTCAGCATTCTACTAAGCAATAGGAAGCATTTCTGTCTGTACACAAATTTTACTGGCTGACATAGAAAGCAGCCTGCAGCAGAAATCTAAGAAATTCATTCACAAATGCCAGATCACACATCCAGCCGAGTGGAATAAGAAGCAGGAACAGCCTCAGCTTTGCTGTCCAAAACTCCCTTGTCTTCACAATCCAATATATTACCCAAAGATTAGCTTACAATTCATGCAAGGTAAATCAAAGCCAACTCTGGAGTTCTGCAGCGTGTCTGTGATCAACGAGATCAATTAGCAAATGGATTTTAGTTAGACCAGTCTAAAATGAGATTACATTAGGCTCATACTGGGAGGCTGGGCTTCAGTAGCACAGCCCTGTAGTTTCTGTGCTAAGCTCAAAATAACAAAGAAGTATCCATTGCAAAATCCATATTAAACTGGAAATGTGCAGGCCAACAGCCAGTCCCTGACAATGGCTACTACATTCCCTCCCAAAATGCAAGGAACTTGCTCCAGCTCCTATGATAGGGACTAGAGCAGTGTTCTGGGCATGGTTTGTGTGCAGTCCTGCACTAAACCTGGCCTAAAGTGTCTATGAACAAAGGCAGAAGGGCTTGAAAAAGAGGAGGATGTAAGCAACAGGGGTGGAAAAAAGGTGTTGATTCATTTCCAGCACAAAAGGTGGAGGAATTAGTGTAACTGCTCTCCACTTAAGGGCGGGTCAGGCAGAGAGATTTAAATAAGAGTGGTTCAAAACAGTTTGGATTATATTCCCTACAGTACAGAGGAAAAGAGCCAACCTCTCCAAAAATGAACAGAACATAGTTTCCATCAGTAGAACAGTCTTAAGTCGTTGCTTTCCTATTGTTGAGGTTTTGAAAGCATCAGAGGAGGCAGAAGCACAGGTTAAAATTCTTAGAGTGTTTAAAAGATCATAAATATAATATCATTTTATTCTTCACCTCCTCTTGCTTTGCCAGATACGTTTACACACAAACATCACAGCACATTACAGAACACCACTGTAACACAAGCACTGAAAATAAAGAAATCAAAATGCTGAATTAAAACACTTTACAACGAGCAACTCAAGCCCACCTTGAAATCCTAGATAACCCTAGCCAAGCCTGGGAAGTCACATTCCAACATCAGACTACAAAATTCCACTAGCACAGACACCAGTTGCTCACACAGTCAATAATACACCAGTGGACAGAAGAGAGGAAAACAAAAAAAGCCTTATAATTGCTCCAGTCTCCCATAAAAATATTGCTGGATTTTCAATAACATTAATAAGTTGTCTTATTAATGTTAATATACAGAAAACTTAAGGTTAATATACAGAAAACTTCAGTTCCTCTTAGTCTTATGCTGTTGGACAGAAAGATTTGTGGGTGGGTTTTATGCAATTTTGCTACTTTAAAATAATAAAGCAAGACCTTCCTCTTTGCTAGTGTATGTTGAGTTTTCCAAAGATAACCCATAGATATAGGATACTAGGACCATAACCTTTAGAAATCTAGTTTCAGGACCTGTACTTTAGAGAAAAGTGATTTTTTCAACAAAATTAGCACGATGAGTTGAGTGAGCTACTAAGTGTCAGGTTAAATCTAAAAATTACACCTGCCTGAGCATTGCTTCCACAAAGTTTTCAGCTTGGAATGCACCCCTGAAGAGTTTAAGGACAGACTGCCCCATCCCACACACACTCTCTTAAACTATTAATTATTGCAGCTCTGGTTTTAAAATTCTATTCGAAGAGCAGGTGGAGTTGAGTTGAATTAAAAAAAAAAAAATCACATTATATTAACTACATCACACCTCATTTCCCAGTTCTAATCAACAAAAGGAAGGTAATTAATGACCTAACATTTAGAGTGACCAGCATGTTAGAGAATTGACTACACCAGGAGCAGCACTTGTTCTCCTGCTCTGTAAATACACAACAAGCCCAGAGCCATGTTCAGAAATTAGTAAAATTAACTCTGCAATAAAAGTGAAAATAATAAAGGTAAGGAAGTTATAAAGTAGTTGGAAATCCACATGAAGGGCAAGAAAATAAGGAGTGAAGCAACACAGAGGCAAAAACTCTTCAGTACTTTAAAGACAACAAAAGGAAGAAAGACACAGAAAATAAAAGGCTCCATTAAGAAATTTTGCGCAGATCATCACTTAATTAAACAAACTATTTAAAATGCAGTGAGCTTAAAACCAAACACCTTACTAGAATAATCTGGAGTAGTCAGAGGCAATAAACACATGCAAACAAGAAGAGATACTCATGTCCACATGGGAGAGGCAGCAGAGCATTCAGGGAGGACACAGAACAAAAGGATGAGACTCTCCCAGCTCAAATCACCAGTAACAAACCAGGAACCAGTGTCTCTCCAGCACAGCTATCTCCCAGAGTGGCTGGCTCTCACAGGAAAACAAAGCTCTATTCTCCAGCAATGAAGAAAATGCTTCCACCACTGAATGACCTTATAAGCAAGAGGAATCCAGCCGTTGCTGTCTCAAGCTATACAAAGACATTTATTGTCCCAATGGAAGAGGACAAAGAGTTCTAACAATCAAATATAGCATGCAGGCTGTGAAAGGCCAGGCATTTGCCCATCAGGATATTAAGTTTACCAATTTAGGAGGACTGAGGACAGAAAAGTAGCAGGACTATGTGTCCAGCACCCAGTGCCAAGAAAAACACAACTGTGGGTTACAATTTGCTTACCTTCTATAGAAGGGGCCTGGTCCACAGCTGCATATAGCATTTCCTTCAAGGCCTGCAAGGAGAGGCAGAGAACAAGGAACACAGTTAGTATTAAAAGAGAAAAAAAAAAATCTACACTGTTTTAATATGCCTGTTTGAAAACAAAAGCAATTAAAGCCCTTTTATCCTGCAGACTGGCACAGAAAGCTATAGTACGTGATGTCAAGGCTATCACACGTATTTCTGTTCACAAGTGAAACGGGTTCATGTCTACTGACTGCTGTGTCTAAAGCCTGTTGTCTTCCTAATCTATAAAATTTATTCCAACTGTACATTTCAACGTCTTCCTTCGGAAAAATGCTTCCCAGTTGGTAGGATGCTAAAGGCTTTACATTAAAAAAAAATGAAGAAATAACAACAAAACCTGAAGCGTTGCGTGACACAGAGGAGTTTGCCAAGGCAAATGGAGGAAAAGCAGCCTCAGGGACTTCTCATCACTGTTCTACAGGAGCACAAAAATACACATACAGTCTAAAAGCTGAAGACAACATGATGAAGGAGATTAGGGAACCAAGGGTGATGGCCTTCTCTAGAAGTGGGACCTGAAGGGCAACATTAACACCAGCCAGAATTAATTAATTAATCATGTTTCAGGTGCTGGAGGCACGGTGAGCTGCCTTGCAGCTCCTTTCTGGAAGGCCTCTCTCCAGGCAGCTGGTAAGGTGCTGGTATGACTCCAGGCACAGGTTAAAGATTTGCTCACTCACATCCACACAAACTGAATTCAGATCAATGACCGAAGGAATGAGGCGAGTTCAGGGGAGGGTCACAGTGATGATCAGAGGGTTGGAGCACCTCTGCTGTGGAGACAGGGTGAGAGAGCTGGGGGTGTTCAGCTGGAGAAGGCTCCAGGGAGCCCTCAGAGCCCCCTCCAGTGCCTAAAGGGGCTCCAAGAGAACTGGAGAGGGACTTTGGACAATGGCCAGGAATGACAGGACAAGAGGGAATGGATTCAAACTGACAGAGGGCAGGTTTGAATGAAATATTAGGGGGAAAATCTTTACTGTGAGGGTGGTGAGGCCCTGGCACAGGTTGTCCAGAGAAGCTGTGGTTGGCCCATCCCTGGAAGTGTTCAAGGCCAGGTTGGACAGAGCTTGGAACAGCCTGGTCTAGTGGAAAGTGTCCCTGCCCATGGCAGGGAGCTGGAACAAGATGATCTTAAATGTCCCTTCCAACCCAAAACATTCTAGGATTTTATGAATAACCTGAGCCATAAGTTTGGAACTAAAAGCCACAGGGAAGGACCTGTTCCTACTGCAAAGTGATTTGCTTATACACACCTCACCTTAATGCCCATACTGAACCTGAGTACCCTCCTCCACCACCACAAAAAAACTGAACTTATTCCCTCATTTTCGAGCCCACAAATCTAACACAAAAAAGTAATTCAGGTCTTCTTAGTTCCTCTCTATTCTGCCTGATTCTCAACATACCCCAGACTTCTATAAAATCCTGAAAGACAGCAGAAGCAGAGTGCCTGTCACTCTGTGTGGTGTGTCATAGTGCCCCAGGACAAAACCTCCCAGCCTAAATGGCAAATCCCCCAACACCCTCGAGGTAAAAACCATCAGCTCAGCAGCTGGGAACTGCTGAGCACTGTTGTGACACGGTGGTCACGATCCTGTTGGGTAAATACAAGGTCTAAAGGACAAGTCTGTTTATCACAAGATACCCAAGGTGGCTGCTTACACCGGCAGCTCTGGCATCTCTCAAAGGTCTGGCTCCTGAGTCCACAGAGGTCTCAACAAAGGTCACTTGCATAATTGTTTTCCCAACTGAGCCACTGCTGGATGACCCTCGTTCCAGCAGCACAGCTCTCCTCTACTCTTTTCTAAAATTCCTCGGGAACACTGGCCACTTCAGTCCCTTCCCCCCATGAGCCACTGGTCAGCAGCACATGGTCTGCCTCTGCACACCAAGTAGTCAAAAAGTCTTCCTCCTTTTCCATCCCACTCATCATCCTCACCCACCTGTAAATTTTTCCATGAAGCACAATGTGACACAGGAGAAACAAATCAGAAGAGACAGCACATTGAAAGTCACTGTAGTAACAACTCATCTCTCAACTCACCCAGAGGTAAACCCAGTGTAATTCCTATCTCTGGTTTTATCAGTCATTTTTTAAAAAAACAAATTTAAAAGGACAACATTGACAGTCCTGCACTAAACAATTTTGAAAGCTGAAGGTGTCAGTCGTCCCACAGACCTCTCCCCATGCAGACTGACATAGTACAATCTGGCAGCTGCAGGGCAGCAGATTTTGTTACTGCTTTCCTGACCTATATAAGTAAACAAATAACCTGAAAGTGAAAGACTCAGTGCTCCTTCACACCTAAACTATTTAGTCCTCTAGATTACAGAATTTTAGAACCAATCATTTACAAAAGTTATCCATCACTGTCAACGTGGAACACTTAAGAATTACTCTTTCTGCCCTCAAACTAAACAAAATGGGTTATTTCCCTGCTTCAGACTGTGCCAGTGCTACACCTTGCACCATCAGTAAACTTGTGTAAATACATAGAAAAAAACAAAAAAAAAAGGCAAAAAGGAAACAGTTGAAAATGCAACCATCAGACCTTAACGGTGAACAAAATCAAGGACAAAAACCTTAAAACACTCCAAAAAAACCCCCCACTGTTTTAAAGGAATCTTTCAAACCACTTAAGCTCCTCTAAGCTCCTCTGCTAACAGCCTGAAGGACAAATAGTGAAATAGCACAACAGATTTGTGTCAGGAGGTGGCAAGCCTGGGTGTGAACTGCCTATCATGAAGCTGGGTTTGACAGGAGGATTGGCCACTTCCCAAAAACTGAAAGCCTGTTTCTGCAAGAGAGACTCTGAAGGCAAGCAGGCAACCTCAGCTATCAGTTTCCTCTCCTCTTCCTGCTGCAGGTGGTGTCTGGGAGAAATGATGCCTAAAACTCAGCAACCTGTTTCTGTTCTGCAACAGCAAAAGGACTTAAAACCTGGGGTCTCCCTCAAAGGGAAGGGAGGTCACCTGCTCACACCTTTACCCCCCTCTCTGATGAACTTTGCACCTGAAATAACTGTTCTGCTCCTCCTCCCTCCCCAGCTGCTGCAATTTCAAAGGTGTTATGTACTTTTTCTATAAAAATGCCATCAGACTTCTGCAGAGAAACAAATTCAGGCCAGATGAGCTGCAACCAAACAGCCATCTGGCAACTGGACGAGTGAGTTGTACAGTTCCATCAGCTGGATGTGCAGATACACACTTAGATTTAGAAGTCTGAGCAGGCAGAGCAATGCTCTCCTCCTGAAAGCAATCCAGAGAGGGACACAGGAGCAAAAGAATCCAAGGAGGGTTTGTGGATAAGCAGAGGACTAGCAATCCCAATATTTCACTGCATCAAAAATGGGCACTATATGCAGCAGAGCATGCTCTGAGCCAAAAAAAAGAAGAAAGCATCAGCTGAAATTCATGCAAGCATTACCTGAATTTGTTCAGTACTATGTGGAAATGAGAATTCAGTCGTCTGACACAGAAAGTTGGGATTAGGTTTGTTTTCATGTTTTTCCTGTTTTCCATTTCTCCAAAGGAACTGAGGGGTAAATGAATGGCCCAAAACTTTTAAGGCAAAACGTACAACGAAGCAGTGCCTATCACAGCTGCAGTTAAACAGGGTAGGAAAATGTGACTCACTTTACAGAAGGAAATACACTACCAGAGCCCCTAAAACAAGGTGAGCAAAGTCTTTCACTGCTGCTGCCAGGGTGAGGCACATCCACATCATTTCATGAAGTCTTTAGAATGGAAATTTGGAATGGAAAGCCAAGTCCATCAAGGTTTGTGTAAAGCTCCACATTATTCTTGGCTCAGGCATGGTAAATGTCTTGGGGAAAAGCTGAATGAAACAGAATAGCACTCACTGCCATTTCCCCTCTTTTCTGTAAGCCAAGTGCTCCTTCTCAAAAAGCTCAGATGTACAGTAATGGTCACTGCAGAGCTTTTGCTGAAAGAAAATAAGAATCTAAGTCACACCTATTGAAATATTACTTACTTTTGCCTGTTTAAAGATAATTAATGTTTTTTTCTCTCCCTAAAGCTCTCATGCTGACTACCAGCCCTAAACCTGGGCAACTTCCATACTTCCCACAAGCACACTTAGAATACTTAAACTGATTATTTTTGGAGGAAAAGATCATGTTAATGGTAAGAAGTTTTGAGCAGTGTCAATCGTTAAAGACCACCTGAAAGCGAAACTACATTTTTAGGTTTTGAAAACACAACAATCCCATTCCTCTTTCTGACATTATCACCAACAGATTACACCTGGTCTGACAGGCAAAGCTCCCACAGGCACACTTGCTCCAAATCCCATCAAAAGGTCTCACAGGTTACCTGGATCCTGCCACACTCCAAGAATCACCTGCTCTCCAATGGAAACAAATACAAATACCAGAGTAGAAAATTAAGATGAGGGCATGTAAGATTTGAGATACAGAACGACTTAGAGAAAGCAATTTCTGCATCATCTTTTAGTCCTGTCATGGGAAACAGCTTCAAACTGAAAGAGAGCAGGGTTACATCAGATATTAGGCAAAAAAACCTTCCCTGAGGGTGGGGAGGCACTGGCACAGATTGCCAAGAGAAGCTGTGGCTGCCCCATCCCTGGGAGTGTCCAAGGCCAGGCTGGATGGGGCTTGGAGCAACCTGGGATAGTGGAAGCTGTCCCTTTCCATGGCAGAGGATGGGACAAGATGATCTTTAAGGTCCCTTCCAACCCAAACCATTCCAGAATTCTGTGATCTTGAACGAACAGGAAGAATCTTTTCAGAGTTAAAAACCCACCCAGGATCTCTGAGAGGGTGGTTCCTGCTTTAATTAAAAAGATACAAACTGTGAGGTGAAGAAACATTATAACACTATTAAATATACAAATAACATTTTAAAATGTTACTGTGACACCCTCTGTAAGCAGCACTGCACACAAGTAACACAGGCAAAGTTTAACCTCACATTTGCCAATCAACACCTGGGAATTTTTCTGGACAAAGGAGGGCTGGGTGCTTTTTGCCTCAGGTATAATCAACAAGTACAGGGAGGCAGTGCTGGGCTTTTATGCACTGCACCCACACGACCACCAGTTACTGAATAATAAATGCCAGGCTATTCCATCACTGTAATATGCACGAGCAGGAGGCTGACTCACATCCAGCCAGCTGCAACAAGGCAAACAAAGAGTTTGGAAGTTATTACTGAAAGGGAGGGTGAGGTTTGTGTTTTCCTTCACTCCACATTAAGCTGTCTACCCAAGGAGGGGATTACTTGTGATTAGAAAGAGTAACAACCTGAAGGAAGTTTTTACTGGAATCTACATTTTAAACTGGGATGGAGGAAGGCAGAATGACGTAATAATAGTGCCCTAGTTAAAACAGCTGAAAATTAACCTCCCATAATGAAAACAGTGGCTGACAAGCAGCAGAGCTCTTCACACATTAATCAAGGTGTCGTAGTTCACTGGCTCTCCTCACCTTCTCTCCACAGCTGTTTGCTCAGCACGCAGCCACATCTTTCACCCTTTCATTTCCCCCTTGCCTTCCCCTCCAACCCACCTCCAAAGCTGCTCCTAGGAAGATATCCAAGTTTTCTGTTTCCAGGAACATGAGACAACTCTCGCAGGGATAACCCATCAGAGACACGATGCAGAACTAAGCTGGCCCTTTATTTTACCAAGACAATGGTTTTTCTCCCCCTCAAAGACTGATGGCATTATTTGGCCATCTAGCTCTCCACATAATTCAAGGAGATCACAATCTTGTTGTAAAGCCAGATCCAACTGCAGTTTTTATTTAAAAATCTGTTCCTCTGCAGTCAGGTAAAGGAAAACAAAGGAAGAGTGAAAAGGGTAGACATAAACTTTCCGAGCTCAACATTATAACAAAGCAAGCTAAGATAAATGTGGTTTTCCTTGCAAATGCAGACAGATTAATACGGATAGCATAAATAAATTGCTATCACAGTCCTAGGGAGAAAATACAGGCCCTCAAACAATAACAAACGTTGCATGGTTTTAACTGAGTCAATCAGTCAAGAAGTTTTGCTGTCCTATAATCAGCTTTCCGTTGTCTAGATTTAATTATTACTTGTGGAAAAGACATCGCTGGCACCTGCCACTTCTACTGCTGACACTGAAATAGGAAATGGTTTTACTACAAATAACCACCTCCAGCTCCGTCCAGCTCACACCAAGCCCAGAACCGGTGTGATAAATCTGAAACGAAGCAATCAGCGTGACCTTTAGCAGGCTGGCGCGATGAAGCCCGAAAAAGCTGTATTCTGCAGATAATTCACCATTAATGCAGCAGAACTCGGTGCAAGCGGTGCTCATAAACGCCCCGACTCGAGCGTGAAACAGCGAGCTGCAGAGCCTTACTTAAAAATGATCATAAAACGGGAGCTGATGGGGGCTCGCTGCCTTGTTGCGGGGGGCTCGGGGGAGTTGATGGGCGTTTGATGCCCTGTTTTGGGGGGCTCAGGGGAGCCCAGAGCGGCACCGGCAGGGCACGGAGGGCGCCGGGAGCTGCCCAGCCCAGCGGGATCGCCCTTGGGAGGCCGGGAGCCTCTCAAAGTCACCGCTGCTCCGCCGCCGGGCCGGGAACCGGCGCTGAACCCCCGCCGGGGCTGCGGCGGGGCCGGGGCGGG
>VZSE01006145.1:132699-145322 GCA_013398275.1 Promerops cafer
GGGATGGGATGGGATGGGATGGGGATGGGATGGGATGCGGATGGTGAGATGGGGATGAGATGGGATAGGGAGGGAATGGGAAAGGGATGGGATGGGATGGGATGGGATGGGATGGGATGGGATGGGATGGGATGGGGATGGGATGGGATGCGGATGGTGAGATGGGGATGAGATGGGATAGGGAGGGAATGGGAAAGGGATGGGATGGGATGGGATGGGATGGGATGGGATGGGATGGGATGGGATGGGGATGGGATGGGATGCGGATGGTGAGATGGGGATGAGATGGGATAGGGAGGGAATGGGAAAGGGATGGGATGGGATGGGATGGGATGGGATGGGATGGGATGGGATGGGATGGGGATGGGATGGGATGCGGATGGTGAGATGGGGATGAGATGGGATAGGGAGGGAATGGGAAAGGGATGGGATGGGATGGGATGGGATGGGATGGGATGGGATGGGATGGGATGGGGATGGGATGGGATGCGGATGGTGAGATGGGGATGAGATGGGATAGGGAGGGAATGGGAAAGGGATGGGATGGGATGGGATGGGATGGGATGGGATGGGATGGGATGGGATGGGGATGGGATGGGATGCGGATGGTGAGATGGGGATGAGATGGGATAGGGAGGGAATGGGAAAGGGATGGGATGGGAAGGGAATGGGATGGGAGAAGGAGTAGGATGGGATGAGATTGGCGTGCAATGGGATGTGGATGGCATGTGATGGGAAGGGGATGGGGTGGAGATGACGTGAAATGGGAAGGGGAGAAGTGTAGCAGGGAGAGTGGTGCACATGGGGGGAAAGAAGTGGAAGGATGGGGAGGGATCAAGGAGAGGGAAGACAGAGAACAGGGGTGAAGATGGGGGAAGGAGTACGAGAAAGTGCAGGAAAGAATAAGAGTAAGGATTGAGGGAGGAGAGAAGCTGGGCTGACAGGCCACAAAAGACCAGGAGAAAAGAGAAAGAAAGAGAAGAGGGGAAAAGAAAGGGGGATGAGGGGAAAGGGAGAATTTTCCCTAAGTTGCATGATCTCCACCGCCTTTGCCCTTGTACCACCCATCAATGCCGGGCTGGGACAGGGGGAGCAGGGACTCCAGGGCAGCTCGTGGAGCAAACCCTCCTGCACGGGGCCATATCTGCCCAGAAAAGACACCCCTGGCACTGGGGATTTGGTCCCCACGGGATCATGGCCTGAGAGACCAAACTGGAGCCAGTCAGAATGGGGCTGCAACCCTTGGTTATCCCAAGGATTCTCAGCGGCCCTAACCCTGCCCCTCCCCAGTTCCTTGGGTTTGGGGATTTGCCTCATTTGGGATTAATTTTGGTTTCCTTCGAGCCTCCCAACCTTTGGCACAACTTCGGGTGACGGTTTTGGGCTTTTTCCCACCCTCGCAGGGCCGATCCCTCGGCACGGCAGGGTCCCTCCCCGGCAGCAGCTGCTGGAGCCCCGCTCCCCCTGACACCCGCAGAGCTCGTTTGCTGCCCAGATTTATGGGGGTCCTGCCGCAGCCCCGGGGATCCGTGATTTGCGAGGGCTCAGATTCGCCTGGCAGCCACAGCGGCGCTCGCTGATACCATCTCTTAATTACGTTTGCAGCAAACCCTTTTAATGAACGGAGCTTTCGTGCCCTTCACGAGAAGCTTCACACTCAGCGAGCCACGAGCTCGCCGCGGTGGCACAGCTTGACTCACATTTCGCTGGTCGCCGGCTTCTCGGTGCCTCACCTGGGCAGGCACCGCTGTGCCCGGTACCATCGCCCGGGGGCTGAGCCTGCTGCGGCCGCGATGCGGCGGGAGCTGGGATGTTACAGCCCCGAGCCTTTGAACGCTGCCGGGAGATCTTCCCCCGGGGTGGGGGAGGCAGAAAAGGGGATTAAAAAATAAATATTCTCTTTGTTTTTTGCGGGAGGCATTGCCTGGAATACGTACTGGGGTGTATAATATATTAATGTCTTCTGATTGTAGTCTGTATAATATAGAATAGAATATATATTATATATATATATAGAATAGAATAGAGTGTATTCTGTATAATAAATTAATGTCAGCTGGCGAATTTCGTGATGGAAAGTAACCAGTGATTTCCCCCCCACACTTCTCTTTATAAATTTTGTATCAATAAATGCAATTTTTTTACCGTTAAACCAAGACAGAGGGAGGCACAGCAGAGGCTGGGTTTTTTGCTCCCCGCTGCCCCGTAGAAACAGCTCCACTCAAGTATCTGATTGGCAAATCCCTGCCTCCCGTTATCAGACACCCTTTGGGACCACACTTACCATCCTAGTGTTTCACTGCTCTGCTGGGACTTGGGGCTTTCCAGCTCCTCTAAAGGTTTCAAAACTCTCAGCTCTGCATATCCAGGCCTGGGGGAGGAAAGCAGGAAGGGAGAGAGGGCAAGGAGAAGCCTTAAATGAAAGAGAAAAGGCCACCACTATTGCCTGCCTCTACTGCCTTCCGCCCATGGCCGGGTGGAGGGCAGGCAGGGGGAATCCAGGCAACACTCAGGAGGGATGCTGGCCCCAAATAATCCTAGTCTTGGGTCTGGATGTCAGTCCCCAGAGCTCAAGTTTGGATCCCAGTCTCTGTACCTTAGATCTGGATCTCACTCCCCATACCTCCCTTGCACCAGGCTGCCACGTTTTCCTCACATCTCTCTGTCTCTTTTTTTTCCAGGAAAGAGTTTGCATTGTGATTTCCCCCGTGCTGTTGTAGTTAGGAGAAAAAAATCATAGAAGGAATGTTATTTGCATTTGGAAAGCAAGCAAGGAGGAGCTGGAGTGGGCTTTCCGCCAGTGCAGTCTGGCACTTGCTTTGTTGGGAGCATATAGAATAATTTATAAATAGCATGGTGGGATTTTTTGAAAAATATATAATTATACTTTTAAAGCCTCTGCATCGCTGGGGAAAAAGGAGCCTTCAAAAAAGGCTTTAGAAAAAAGAGTCTTGCCGAGGGACAATTTGCTTCACTGGCATTCATCAAATCACAAAGAGGAGGGTTTTCCATCGCAGGAGACAATGCAGGAAACCCATGGACCTCCTCCCACCTTCTCCCTGGGCAAAAGGATTTTAAGATGTCTGGATATTTAGGGGCTCGGTTTGGCATAGGAGGAAATGCTTTAGGAGCACGACCTTCCCTGGCCTCATGAGCAGAGCAGGATTTGCTGAGCCTGGCCCATGGGATTGGTGTGATTTACTAAATTACCTTGTCGTTCAACATCAGTGGGATCTGGGAAGATAAAGTAAACTCTGCACTAAAACCAGAGGAAATAATGCCCAATCCCAGGGTTTTGGGAGCAGCAGCATGTCCCAGCCTTGGTGCAGAGGCAGGGGAGGCATCAGGAGGGGCAAAGGCTGCTCTTTGCACCCTTCACTGCCCTGCCCTGCCCTGCCCTGCCCTGCCCTGCCCATGTGGTGATTCCTGCTCCAGAGGGAGGACCCAGAGGCTTCACTGCCACTGCTTGGAAAGGAAGACAGGGAATAAATAAATAAATACGGAAATAAAAGCGAGTTGGGAGCGAGCTTGATGTGGAACAACGAGGGAATTGAATAAATCACACCAAGAGATGCTGCCCTGGCTTCCAGGATCAATAGAGCATCAGCCCTGGGCTTGGCCACCCCCAGCACCCGCGGGCCAGCCCCGAGCCCTCCCATTGTCAGCCCCATTGATGGCGGTCTTGAGGAACGGGGTCGATATATCAGATTGCCCAGTGCAAAAATGCACAAATCCTCCAGCAGCCTGAGCTGGAGCTATTGATTTTTCTCATGTTTCCTCTCCCTGCTGGTGGAGGATGAGGGGGTGATGATGAGCATCAGGAGCTGGGGGGTCCCAGACCCCAGGGAAGAGGCAGTGCACAAGGTCAGACTGGGAGCAGCCCAATCCACTGGGAGATGTCAGGGTGTTTATACAGCCAGGTTAGCTGCACCCACCAAACAGAAGTTCTTTTAAACCAGGAGGACCAGTGGCTCCCAGGGTAATAATAATGCAGTGGATTGATCTGATTCCAGTGGCAGGGATGTTGGTATCCATCCATCCATCTTCTTCCACTGACCTGGCAGCTCCTGCAGATTTTCCAAGGTGCGTGAGATGATGTTTTCATCCCTGTTTTGGGGTGAAACCTGCCAGGAGGGGCTGTGCCTTCCTCCACCTCAGATGCAGCAGGGTCAATTTACCCACTGGCTGAATTTGATCCCTTGGGACTTGAGCCCGTCACAGAGGTGGATTTGGGACCCGAAATTCCCCACACGGATGGGGCAGATCTTGCAGATGTGGTCCTGTGGGCAGTAACCATGCCCTGCTGAGCCTGCATCTCATCTGCCCTGCACTCCTCAGGGCAGGATATCTCCTGTGCATCGCCCATCCAGTGTCCACACACCTGATACTAAAAGTCCCAACCTCAGGCAACGGCATCGCCCCGACTGGAAGCCCACCTGTAGGTTTGGTTGCTGCTGAAGCACTCAGGGGTGCAGAGCCACGGGGGAAGAAGCAGCTCCCTTTTTCCAGGAGCGTGCCCTGTGCTGGGAGCTGCTGCCTCTGCACTGGGTGACCTTTCCCGGGCTGACTCACGGCAGCTCCTCGCAGCTCACACGGGTCCCTCTGCTTTGCTGAGGTCACAGCAGCATCCTGCCTGGAAACCCAGCCAGGGAATGTGAAATAACCCCTCTGCCCAGGCTCTTCAGTGCCCCTGAAGCCATGTGGCTTCCAGGAGTGCAGCGTGGCCCGGTGCCGCAGAGGGATGAGCCCCTGGGAGCTGTGCCAGTGCTGGCTGGGCTGGGGACTCGCTGTGCTGCCTCAGTCTGGGAGCAGATGGGGGGTTTCACGCCCTTCCCTGGTGTGTAAGTGATTGCTCCTGGATGGTTTCCAGTCCACATATTTGTGCCTGGTTTAATTTATGCAGGCTTGCTTTGTGCGAGAAGACAGCAGCTGACCAGTGGTTAAGAAAACTGAACGCACTGAAAAGGTCTAAAATTAGAGAAGAAATAAGAGCTGCTTCCTCCAAGCCCCAGAGCTGCCTGGGCTGCTTCCAGGAGAGCCTGGGAAGTGCCTCCAACCTCCCTGATCCAGCCTGGGCACTGCTGCACTACTAAATCCCCCTCCTGAAGCTGAAGGGAGCCTGTCCCTGCTGCACCTCGCCGTGTCCATAGGATTGCCCCACAGTGCTCTGGGACAGCATGGACCCTTATCCCTTTGGGATGTTTTCCAGGGAGCAGGGGCTGGTAAAGTGCCAGGTGGCCTTGGGAGTGTTCCTGTCCTGTTTACCCCAACCTCACCTGCCTTGTTAAACACGCCCCTGCCTCCCCATGGCCGTCCTGGCTGCTGGCCCTTTCCCAGGGGAATACACCCCATGAGGGGTGTAGGAAAGCACCTCCATGGTAGCAAGAGTTTCCATATTAGGAATGGTTTGAGTTTTGCTCTTTGTCCTACTAATAAGGTAAAAAGCCAGAAGGTTCTTTCCCTATCAGGCTGTGTGCCAGCTCGAAGACACCCGATGGGATCTTCTGGACTTCACCTCAAACCTGTTGCTCCCTCATTGGGCAGGATGCCAAGAACCCCACCTCGGTCATTACTGCAAAAGGGAGCTGAACAAAGGGCCTCGTGGCATTTTTGGGTTGTCTTAGCAGGGGCACAAATTCTTGTGCTCCTGGCACGGCTTTCCTCCGTAGAGTTTGTTATTTTCGTCTTTGTTAAAACATTTTTCGGTTTCCGACTGTCCCACTGATGCTGTCCCGTGAATATTTTATGCCATTTGGGATTGCTGGACAAAACCCAGAAGTGATGGACACGCAGGGAGCTTATCAGACCTGGCTCTTGGTGAATTCCATCAGAGGGCAGTGAAGGAAACAGGGCAGCACCCAGCAAACAGCAGGAAGGGAGGTGACCTGGCACAAGAAACAGCACCCACAGAGCTGCTGCTGCTGCTGGGTCACACCAGAGTCACAGCAGGCTGCGTTGGAAACACCAAATATTGGCACTTCTTGGTGCATCAGTGCTGCAGGCACCGAGTGCCACAAGCACAACTGAAAAGCTGGGGGAGCCCCTCTTTGCTGTGCCACCCCTGTGACACAGGCAGTGATGCCATGGGAGCAGCCCATGCCCATGTGTGACACTGTGAGCTGGTGTAAGTGCATGCTGGAGGGCGTGTCCCTGAAATTCTGTGCACCAAGCTCATGTCCCTTGTCCAGCGTGTCAGTAATGGCAACAAAAAGTTGAGTGGCAGCGAGCTTGGGGGGTGTGGTAATAGCTATGGCAGAGACCTCAAAGCTGGCTGGACTTCCTAGGAGTTTTTGGAAGTCCTGACGTAGCTTTGTGGGTTTTTTAACAACCTCTGGACCTTATCAAAGTGCATGAAAGGCCACAGGCTTCCTATCTGCAAGGGCTGGGGTCAGAGGTTATAGCCAGGTGGGAGTAAATCTCCTCTCCCCTGTGACAGGACTGCAGGAAACGGCCTCAGGTTGCTCCAGAGGAGGTTTAGATTGGATATTAGGAAAAATTTCTTCACTGAAACACTGGTCAAACACTGGAACAGGCTTCCCAGGGCAGTGGTAGAATCAAGGTCCCTAGAAGTGTTCAAAGAAAGTGTGGGTGGGACGCTTAGGAACATGTTTAGTGGTTTTAGTTCTGAGTTAATGGCTGGACTCCACGATCTCAGGGGTTTTTCCAACATTAATGATCCTGTGGTTTTAGGAAAAGAACAGCTGCTCCTGCCAAACCTGGCCTGAGCCCTGAGCCGTGAGCATCCTTAGGGTGTCAGCTCCTGCTGGTGTCCCCAGGTGCCAGACACTGTGCTCCAGTCTGCTGGGACATCTCCTGGGACAGTACTGGGTTGGCTGTTCCTCCCTGGAGGGTCTCATTTGGCCTGGAGAAGGAATCACATATCTCAGGATCATTCTCTTACACACCAGGGCTGAGTGTGAGCCATCCACGGGTACCATAACATACAGCTCCAGGTCCTGCAGCCTCAGGACAGATGTCAGACCAGAAGGAATCATTTAAAGCAAGTGGGAACGTGTCCCAGAGGTCCTTGTGCCACCAGAGCAGAGAGCGAGGGCAGCACATCAGGTGGATTCCCATCCCAGCTCTGGACTGAGTCCATGCTGGGAACTCTGTGCTCTGCTGGGAGCAGAACATCTCCGAGGGCAGCCGTGGGCCAGACACAGCCTGGCTTTGTCCTCGCCACAGAAATTAGCCCTGGAACCAACCACACCTCTGGGGCACCCCCTGGCATTTCCCAGCGCCTCCAAGCAATGCCAGCAGATTTGGCCAGGGTCACCCTCACAGCCTGAGACCCCCATGCCCTGCAGATCCTCTCTGTCTCCAGACATCATCACAGTTTTTATAAGTCTGGCAGGAATTAGCCTAAACCCTTCCCTTGCCAACAGGGACAGCTGGATGGGCAGGGGCTCTGACAGCCGGGCTCAGCCCCTGCAGGGTGACACAGAGGGGACTCCGGGTGTCCCCTTCCTCTGAACCACCCCAGCCTGCCCCAGCAGGACATTCTGACCTGCAGCCCGAGCCGTGCCTGCTCTATTTTACAGCCCAAACAAGCCATAAATCCCCCTCCACAGCTGCTTTTCTGTGGTACAGGTTTTGTCTTGTGCGACTCGTGGCATCACGGGAGGGAAATCTGTAAGTAAAAGTCAGGCTGGAGCCATTTGTAACTGCAGCACTGTGATTGTTCCTCCTGACAGCTGCAATTACAGGCACTCCCTCCCATCCCTGCACTCTGGGGGAGAGCCAGCACCAGAAGCAGCTTTCCCAGAGCTGCATCCCTGCTCCAGAGGACCTTGTCACCCACAGGCAGCGCTCAGGGAGGGTTCCAGGGAGGAATGTAGGATGAGGGATAACCCCCAGTAAGGAGGGTTTGGGGAGGGATGCAGGATGTAAGGAGAGCTCATCAGGTGGTGCTCGTGTCCGTGGGCATCCTCCAGGGGCTCTACAGGGATGAACAGCAGGTCCAGGCACTCACTGGGGAGAATCCCTCCTGGTGGCCCTGGATAAGCCCAAGGTGGGGGGCAGGTGGGGGCAGCAACCCAGCAGGATCACTGCTGGGCACTTCTTCCCAACACCACAGACTCAATCTCCTGCCTGTGGGGTGTTTGGTGTGCTCCAGGCAGGTCAGCAGCCACAGTGGCCAGCGAGTTGCCAGAGAGCTGGCTGCCAGAGGGATGCAGAGAACCCTGCCTGGAGATGGAGAGGAAAATGAGGGACATCCATAGTCTTGCAGTGACAGGGCAGTGACAAATAAAGCCATTACTCACTCAATGTGAGCCGAGGGGGAAATAGAAAGAGGCAGGGCAGTGTGGAGGTGGCAGCCCAAACTCAGCTGGGCTTTGCTGCTGAACACCTCAGCTCTGTCTTCTCCACGTAGTTTCTGGGCAACTGAAACATCTAAATTGAGCTAAATTTCATCCTTATCCTGGTGAAAAACCCAGGAAAAAAAAAAAACCTGGTGAAAGCGCATAAGAAGCGACTTTTTCTTTTGCTCTTTTGAGTGAATAACACCGTGGGGTTTGTTTCACTGCTAAGGGCTCTGCTGTGGTTGTTGTGTGCTGACCCCACCACATCCCTGGGCAGCCTATTCCAGCGTTTGACAACCCTTTTCCTGGAGGAATTTTTCCTAATATCTAACCTGAACCTCTCCTAGTGTAGCTTGAGGCCATTTCCTCTCATCCTGTGTCTTGCAATCTGGGAGTAGAGACTGATCTCCACC
This sequence comes from Promerops cafer, assembly GCA_013398275.1. Lineage (NCBI taxonomy): Eukaryota > Metazoa > Chordata > Aves > Passeriformes > Nectariniidae > Promerops > Promerops cafer. Next base: position 141,416 of record VZSE01006145.1, read on the forward strand.
TGGCCACAACCTCCTCTCAGGGAGTTACAGAGAGCAATAAGATCTCCTCTGACCCTCCTTTTCTCTGGGTCAAACAGCCAGACTTTCCTGCTTAAAAAAAAAAAAAAAAAAAGGGAAATAGAAGGGAAATGGGATAGAAGAAGCAGGAGGCTGAATAAAATGAAACAAACAGAAAAATTTTTGTGTTTGCTTCACACAAAACAAAACACTCTAGGTCAACCAAACCAAAATTTCTCCTTTTCACTTCCATTTAGAAAACAGAATACACACAACCTTTCATCTGGCTGCCCTAAACAAAAAGAGACTTAGTGCTGAGATATCTCTCTCCACGGAAAGATTCACTGTTTGCACAGCTCCAGCTGCAACCTTTGAACCTTCTGTGTTGCAACCACAGTGGTGCTGATGTCAGCCCAGCAGGGCTGGGGGCGTGCTTGGGGATCAGTGCTCAGCACCTGCCAGAGGAGTTTTTCCATCAGTGTTTAAGGGGTTTAATGACATGCCAGGAGAAGGCAGATTTATGCACGTCTGAGGGGGGGTTATGCATTCCTACTGATTTGTATTCAGCACGGCGCAGGAATTTATGGAAGGAGGGGATCGATGTTTTATTGATATCTAAAAAAACCTATATGATGGATGTGCTAATTACACTTTTTTTTCCCCCTTTATTATACACAAACAAATGGCCCTGCTGCTTTAACAAATGCAGGGAAAATGTGCAACAGGAAAATGTCCAAACTCCTTGGAGGTGATGCACGAGAGGGGGGCCTGGCTAATGCCAGGGCAGAGACCTCAGTTCTTTGTTTAACTTCTTCCCTAGCCACTACTGAATTTTGCTTTCCTGTTGCCTGTGTCTCCATTCCCATTTCATGGAAATCAGGACCACGCTGTGAGGTCCTGGCTGCTACAGCAGGTATTAGCTCCCAAAAGTCCTGACCAGGGTGAGCATTTGCTGTGCCTTGCTACAAGGGGACACACAGGGTGAAGAAGGAGCAGGGTTTTTTATCTCTGTGCTAAAGCAGTGAGCGTGCAGAGGAGAGGGGCAGCGCTCAGTGGTTGTCTCCCCTCCTCCCTCTCCCTCTGCAGGGGTGAAGGCGAGCCAGGTGCTGTGATATGTGTAGAAATAAACGTAAAAAAATCAATATTCCTCATGGAAATCACAGGCACACACTGTCCTGTCACTGCCTGATGAGCCTGAGCCCCACGCCAGTGCTCCTGTGCTGCAGGCAGGGGAGGAGGGTGGCTCTGCTCAACGCAGAGCTCTGTTCTCTGGGGTCTGCTTTCTGCACGAGGCATGTGGGATTTGGGGAGCCACCAGAGCAGGGGAAGGACCTCCTGGGTGCAGGACACAGAGTAGATACAGGAGGTGGCAGCAGCACGGAAGAGAAGGTGGGGTAAAGCACGGAGCCCAGAGCATGGCACCGATGGAGCGCTGCCTGCCCGAAACTGGCAGCACAGCTTGGGTTTTCACCACGAGGATTTCGTCATCTCGGGGGCCAGGGGAAAAGTTCTCAGCCATTCACCTCATGTTCTGCCAAGAAATGGCTTTGGCAGGCAGCTGCCACCCACGCAGCTCCAGGCTCCATATGCAGGCAGGGCATGGGGTTGCCTGGCTTTGACAGGGCTCGGTGGTGCCCTACAGGGACGTTTGGCAAAGGCTCAGTCAGAAGTGGGTCCCTCTTGGTCCCTCCTGTGCCCTGGCACCAGGGTGGCGGGGGGCACGATGGAGAGCAGGGCCCTCCCCCTGGGGCAGGGCACAGGGACCAAATCACCCAAAAAGAGATAAGGGAGAAAAAGAAAAGGAGAGCGGCGGGATGAGAAAATTTGCAACGGGTAGCCCGGAGGAGCTCAGGGGACAGGAGGGGACATTCATTAACCACAGGAGCAGCTCTGCCCACGGCAGGCGTGACACGTGCCAGCTGGGCTGGGGTCTGTGCCACAGGAGGGGAGCCACACACATCCCCAGTGTGCCTCGGGAGCCACACACATCCCCAGCCTGCTCCTCCTCCTCCAAAGGCAGGTGTCTCCCCCAGCAAAAGGCATGCCTACGAACGAACCAGCTCTAAATTGCCTCGTTCTCCTTTTGTTGTGGGGAAAAAGAAAAGCAATCACAGCTTAGCTCGCAGGGATCCCTTCAGATGCTGCTTTCGGGCTGGCTGAGGCTGGCTGTGTGTGGTGGCCTCTGCCCTGTGCGCAGGGACAATGACAGGTCTCCGGGCTGACCAGCAGGACGGATGTGACAATTTTGCAGGGATATTTTTTCCCTGCTTGGCACTGCTGGCCACAGCCTGTCATTGTGTCTCTGCTGTCCCAGCGTGGGACCTGGGGCAGACCCACACACACAGAGCCCCTGCAAGGGCCCTGCACGGTTTGTTTTATTACTCGGTGCTCGTAACGCTTCTGGTTTTGCGTGCTGGGGAACGGGCTGAATGTGACCTGGCTCCTACTGGGATGACTGGGGGCTCTCCCAGCCCTGCACCACCTCATGTGCCCGGGCACTGGGCTGCCATCCTGCTCTCTCCCAGGCTGCTGGAGCAGCATGTCTGAGCCCAGCATCCCCATCCTCCGGGTTTGCACACCGGGCTCCCAAAACCTCCACGGGCGCCGTGCACCAAACCTGCTCCCACGCCTGCCAGAGCGAGGGGGTGGGAGGAAACGTCAGACCCTCGGTGCAGCCGCTCTTAAAAATATAAATAAATAAACAAAAAAGGCAAGGAAAAGTGAAAGAGAGATGGTAGGAGCTCTAAGTGCTCCAGAGAATAAACCCGGCGAGGCAGGGAGGTCTTCCTCACCATGGAGACGCGCCCGAGGGCGTGCGGAGGCTGCGCGCTCCGGTTCATTCCCTGCGAGCGCTTTTCGGAGCTCCCCGAGCCGCGGGCTCCGCGCTGCCCCGCGCCGAGCAGGGCTGGCCGGGATGCCACAGCTCGGTGGAGCCGAACGGGGCCGCTGGGCAGCGGTGGGAGCACGAGTGCGTGTGAATATTGTAGTTTGTTTAGCAGGCTGGGTGTTAGTCATAGATGTAAATATAGATATAAATATAAATATAAATATAAATATAAATATAAATATAAATATAAATATAAATATAAATATAAATATAAATATAAATATAAATATAAATATTCCAACATTTTTCAAATACCGGCATATTTCAGCTACAAAAAACATCACTAAGTCTGCCATTTCTCAGAAACAAGTCTGCGTGACGCTGTAGCAGACTCAAGAGCATCCACTACGTATTCCAAGGGCACCGCACGCAGGACTGTGAAGCGCACAGAGGAGATGGGNGGTGTCCTTTGCCCTTTGTCCCCACAGAAAGCAGAAGAGTGGGTGGCAGGCACATTCCTGGCTCTGGCACAGCTGAGTCTGTCCCCAGATACTGGGCAGAGACTGGGGCCCCACTCGGACAAGCTGGGATGCAGGGATCCCCTCCTTTTTCATGGAGGGCTGCAGTGTTCCTACACTCATCCCGCTTCAGGGACAGGGGCAGTGGCGTGGTTTGGTGGCCCTGCATGGCCATGTCCAAAAATCACAGAAACACAGAATATCCTGAGCTGGAAGGGACACACAAGGACCATCGAGCCCCACTCCTGGCCCGGCACAGCACAGCCCCCAGGGTCACACCATGTGCCTGACAGCGTTGTTCAAATGTTTCTTGAGCTCTGTCAGGCTGGTGCTTCCCNTTTCTTGAGCTCTGTCAGGCTGGTGCTTCCCTGTGGAGCCTGTTCAGTGCCCAAACACCCTCTGGGGGAGGAACCTTCCTCTAATATCCAGCCTGACCCTCCCCTGCCCCAGCCCCACGCCATTCCCTCAGGGCCTGTCCCTGGGATGCTCCAGCGTGCTGCCTTGGCTATTTTGGGGCTTTTCTCCCCCTAAGTAAAGCCTCCGGCACCCAGTGAGGCTGTGAAGA
>VZSE01006153.1:0-48775 GCA_013398275.1 Promerops cafer
TAATTCTGTAATTCCATATTAATACACGTATTTTTAGATAGAATAATATATAAACATAAATTCATATTTTTATAAATATACATATTTATAGTTATTCTGATATATTCCCATAGAAATTAATCCTATGCAAATATAATTATAATTTTGCCCAAACCAGTGCATTTCCATGTTAGTTCACGTTATTAGCACACGGACACTAAAATCATGGAATTTTGTGTCTGGATGACGGGAAGATGAGGATGAGCCTGTGGAAATCACATGCAAATCACTGCACAAATCCGTAAATTTGTATAAATACATGATGATTGTGTAGTTTATACGCACAAAGCATGTGGCTGCAGCAAGGAGGAATTACAGACGGACATTCCCAGCCCTGGCAAGGAGGGAATTTTTCCAGGAAAAATAGCGAATTTCGTAAAAATTAAATTTTTAGCCATTTTCCTTCCTTGTCTTTTGTGTCGTTGAAGCATCGGCGTTGCTGTTTTTGTCCCGGTGCTGGCTCCGGAGCAGCGTTTGGCGTCAAACCGTGCCGTGAATTAATGACGGCGGCCGCGACCGAGGAAGCGAATCCCGCGAAAACATCGGCGGGGACGGGATCGCCCCGGCGGCAGCGCCGGGCTCGGCGCTTCCGTTTTCTGCCTCATTTCCAGGAGTTTTCCTTTGATTTTCAAGGACTTTTCCTTTGTAATTTCAAGGAGAGAGATTAAGAGGAAATAAAATAAAAGGCAAGAAAAATTAACATTATTTTAGCCCGATGCAAACCAGTATCGAAACAACCAATTTTTTTTTTTTTTTTTTTTTTTTTTTTTTTTTTTTTTTTTTTTTTTTTTTTTTTTTTTTTTTTGCTGCTGCTGGATAAAATTCCTAGTTTTTATAAATTTATGTAGTGGCCTTCCGAGGAGCTGCAGGAATAAATGAGTTTAAATCCCTTGGGCTGCTTTAAAAGAGGATCTGTCTCCCTCTTTCCAGTCAGAGAATTCCACCCAGGGTAATTTGGGCCCATAAACTCAATTTTACACCGGGAGGCAGAGGGGACTCCGTGGATCCCTTCTCCCATCGTCATCCCGATGCTGTGCTGGATTTTTGCTTTAATAAGGAAAGATTTTTGCTTCATCCCTGAGGGGAATTTCCAGGCTGCTTTGGGAAGTACTTCAGGATGGCAAGTTCAGGCTTGTTTTCCTTCTAACTGCTCCAAAAATATATATTATATTAAAAAAAAAAAAAAAAAAGGGGGGAAGTGAAGCCTGGAAGCGGCGGCGAGCCGAGCCGGCAGTGGGTGGGATTCAGGAGAGATGCTGGGCTGGAAGTGTGTTCATGCCATTAATCCCAGTAAATGCTGTGGAACTGGGAGCAAAATGGTTTTTTTGACTCCTAAAAACCCGATAGTGCTTGGAAAATCAGGAAAACAGCAAGGGATCAAAGGGAGTTTATTCCATCTACGATTGAAGGGAATTTATTGCAATATTTGCTTTGCTGGGAAGTGGTGGGATTTGAATCCTTTTGAGTTTTTAATTTTGACCTGTTAAGAGCTGTGAGTATCAAATATTGGTGTTAAATTAAGTGGAATCACTTTGGATTTAAGATGTACAGAATCAGGAGCAGGATCCAGCCCCTGGATTAACACGGCAGCTGGAGAAATGGGTGTAAATCAGAGTAATTTGGGTGTTACGTGGATTTATGCTTCCTATAGGATGTACAACAGCCTGGCTTGGGGCAAATAATTCCTGGGGAGTGGGGGTGAATTTATTCCCTGAGGGGAATAAATGAATTTATTCCCATCATTAGTGCAGGGCTGGGCTGAGCCTCTTGCTCTGGTCTCCATTATTCCGGGTTTCCATGCGATCACCCTGGGCAGAGTTTGAGTTTTATCTGGAAAATGGTGGAAATGGGGGAAGAAAGCAAAAAGGAGGTGATGATTTGGGAGGGCTGGGGGGAATTTAGCTCCTGGCTGTGCAGTGGGAAAGGACTGAAGCAACGCTGTGATCCCGGGAGGGATCGGGGATAAATCCGCGCCGTTCCAGAAATCAGCTTTGTCGAGCGAGCACGTCTGGCTCCGGCTCCCCTGCTCGTTTGGGATGCGTGGAGCCGGGGGGTCAGCACCCCCTGATTCCCACCCACGGGGGAGCAGCACCCTCACGGTGCCTGGGGATATTCCAGCATGATCCCCCCACCCCCAGGGTCCACTTCCCCCGGAGCCGAGCCCGTGCTGTGCCGGGGATGCCGAATCGCTCCGGTGAGGGCCCCGATCCCAATCCAGCCAAGGAAAACCCCAATTCCCCCCGAGATTCGCAAGCAGAGCCGGACAAAGCCCTTCCCCTCCCCGGGGGACTGATGGATTTATTCATCCCATTCCCTAATGAGCCACTTCCAGATCCCAGTAAATCATACGCACCGGGACGGGTGAGATCTTGCTCCATAAATCAGATCTGAGGCTGGCAAGCTCTGCCTGCATCATTATCCCGGCAAGTTTCGAAGATCCCAGGTATCGCTGCCTCCTTTGCAAAGCCCAATAAATCTGGGAGTAATCATTCCTGACAGAGAGGCAGCAAAAGCACCGGAAAACATTTTCTTCCCTTAAAAATGTAAGTGGAAAATTTATTGCACGGAAAGAAAAAGTTTTCTCCGGAAAGTCTGTAGCAAACAGCAATGTGAGGAACTCCCCGGGGCCAAGCCGGTTGGATGGCATCACCTGGGGATTCCTGGGATAAATTCGTAGCAGCTCCTAAAAATTAAGGAAGATTTTTTCTTGGGGTGAAACGAGAGAAAAGAAATAAAGCCGAGTGTCTCCGAGCGTGTCCCGAAAGGACAGTGGAGCCAGTGCTCTGGAGTCTGCTGCCTTCTGGTTTGTGTTTAGCCTTTGGAAAAAAAAAATTCCCCCCCTGCACACCTCCTTTTTCCTAGAGGGAAGATTGATTTTATTAACCGGCCAACACCTGAAAGTAATCGGGATTTTTTTGGTGGCTGGTGGCGGGGGAAGGAGCCATCCCGGGGCTCCGCAGGGGCAGAGCTGCATTTTCCCACTGCTTCCAGAGAGACGTGGAATGGAGCGCACACGGATTCTCCATCACCTCAGGCTGGTGGGTGGGGGGTGCTGGATGTGTCCTCATCCTCACGGTCCCATCAGGGAGCCAGCGCCAGGGGACAAAACACTTCTCTTTCCAAGGGGAAACTGAGGCACGTGGCTGTGGCAGGGGTGGTAGGGGTTGCAAATACCCCCCAGTTCTCCCTTTGCTGGTTTGTCGGTGGATTGGGGATGTTTGGCTGGCTTTGCACCTGGAGGAAACCAGGGGAGGGGAGGTTGACCCCAAGGAACCCCTTCGAGCATCCCAGGGAGTGTTTCCCCCTTCCCACTGCTCCCAGCTCTGCAGAGCATTCTGCTTTCCCCGCAGGCACATCAGCAGGAGCTCTTGTTTTTCTGTAACAGGATTGTCCTCATCAGGCCTGGAAGGGATCGGGCTGGTGGTGATGTCTGTGCCTGTCAGGATGAATGAGAGGTGACAGCGCCGAGAGCACCACGGGAGCCGTGCAAAAACCAGGTGGGCTGCCAGGGGTTCTTCCTTCCCACTGCCTGGCTTCATCTGCCCCAGACCCCAGCGTGGATGGGTCGGCTCTGTCAAGGTGGGTGAGGACCAGGGAAGAGCAGGAAGGAGCAGGGAAAGGGGAGCTTGAAGTGTCCCACAACTCAGAGCACTGGATGGATGGATGGATGGATGGATGGATGGATGGATGGATGGATGGATGATGGATGGAGGGATGGATGGATGGATGGATGGATGGATGGATGGATGGATGGATGGATGGATGGATGGAAAGAGGGGGATGAAGGCTGTTAACAAGACAGGGTTGGGCAAGAGCTGAGCCCAGAAGCATTTCATCTTTGCTGGGTTGGAGGATGCTTCTGCTCTGAGCTATTTGGGTTTCAGGCCAAGGTGGTCCCATGGGACACACACTGTGTGGAGACCTTGTCCCTCAGGACTGATCAAGCTCAGGAGGCCTTGGTCCTGCAAAGCAAACACTGCTCCTGGCCTTCTCGGGGGGAGCTGTGCCCAGCCAGCTCCGTGTTCCTGCAGAACCCTGGAGGAGCCCCCAGACCCAGCATGGATCCTCATCCATGTCAATGGATGACCCAAACCAAACCCAGCAGGGCTGGGAGGGACATTGAACAGGTCCGGAGAGCTGAGTGGCCACTTCTAGGGGCAACTCTGTAACTGCAGTGGCCAAATGCACGTTGGGCCGTGGTGTCCCCCAAACTGCTGTGTCCCACCATCCCCACGGCCGACGGGTCTGGGGACGCCTTCCCTCGGTGGCCTGGCTGTAGGGACAGTCAGCATTCCCGACTCCTGGGTTTCTCCACACCTTCTGCCATCGGTGCCTCATCCCCACATCCCGGTGCCCCTGCCCTCTGTCCCCGGTGTGACCTCTCTGACCCGACCCAAAGGTCTCCTTCGCTTCCTTCGTGCTCGGCCAAGGCTGATAAGGGGAACCAGAAACAGCTTTGACCTTTCAACCACAAATCCCCCTGCGAGGAGCCCAGGCTGTTCCACGTCTCAAAGGCTCCTTGATAGGAAACAAAACCCCTGTGCTGCTGAACTTTTGAGGAATTTCCCCCCCAAAAAAACTCCAAAGCACCCAACAAAAGGCCCCCTCGAGGAGCCTGGGGTGGGTTTAACCCTGCTGAGGAGCGGGGCCAGCACGTGTGATGTGCAAGGGGTGCCGTGGGCTGAGCAGTTGTCTGGAGTGTTGCTCCTGTGCTTCCTTCCCTTTCCTTTCCATCTCTCCTTCCCTTTGGGCTGCTGTGCTCACCCCTGGGCGCCCACTGATGGGGTACAAAGGTTTTTGGGACACTTGGCTCCTCCTTTGCTCCTCTCTGAGAGGCCTCGATGATGCTGAGGCCTTTACCTCTGCCAGCCCCAGGCCTGGGGACAGACAGACCTCTCGGTGTCCCTGTCCAAGGCACGGGGGTGGAGCCAGGTGATCTTTAATGTCCCTTCCAACCCAAACCACTCTGTGATTCTGTAATTTCAGCGACACACGACGTGCCTATGGAAGCAAAGCTCCATCCTCACTTTCTTTCCCATCCCAAAGCGGCACGGTCCAGCTCCAGGACATTCCCTGCTCACACCCTCTGGGTCACGCTGTGATGGGAAGGTGATGGCTGGAGGTGTTGGAGCTCCTTAATTGCTTTGAGCAAGCTAATTGGTAGAAACAGGACAGCAGGAGATGTGGTGGCTCAGCAAAGGGATTGTGCTCCGCTCCGAGGGGCTTGGGCAGCGTTCCCGTGTCCCGGGGGATGTTTGGCGAGTGGCTTAAGGCTCTTGGGACCACTTGCCCCTCACCTGGTGTGGACGTGGGCTGTGTGTGAGCCCCTGGGCTGGAGGAGGACTGTGTGCTTTCCCCAGACACGTCCCACTTGGTTTCCACGACTGGATCTTGCCCAGGGTGTTTATCAAGAACAACTCCCCGGGGCTGTCGCAGGGGATGGAAAGCCCGAATCCCACAGGATCAGGCCCTAAACACCAGCAGGTTCCCTATATTGCCTCTGTTACCAACTGTGTGTTTTCCCTGCTGTTGCTTAACCCCCTTAATGGGATCTGAGCTGGTTCAAAGCCTGCGGAGCAGCAGGGGGGAAAGCTCAGAGCAATAAGTGGAGGCGACCTCTGCCAAATTGGAGCAAGACTTGCCTTCCTCCTGCTGCCCAAACAGCCCACAGCATTTTCCCATTAAACCTGGGTGCCCAGAGTTATTGGGGAAGAAGAAAGAGCCAGGACCAGCCCTTCCTGCATGGAACCAGGGTGAAAACCTTCTGGATCTGGGGATAAGGACTCAGCAGCCAAGCCTGCACCTGGGAGAGGATGCTCCTGGAGGGATCGCTCAGAGAACCCAGATCCCAGGATGTGAAGCCTATTGGAAAGTCACCAGCTCAGGTAATTTGGGGGAAAATGAGTGGTTTAGAGAGGTGAGTCTGGGAAAAAGTTACTCTGTGGTCTGGGCACCACATTCCTCATGGGAAATGGGCAGAATGGGCCATGCTGGGTGAAAAGGGTTGATTTGTGATTTTCTTTTTTGTTGCTGCTCCTTCTGAGCATCTTCAGCGGGGGTTCCCCACCCCAGCTCAGCTGTGCAGTACCCAAAAGCTGGAAGGAGGAGCTGGAACAGGGACCCATGTGGTGGAGGGAGCTGGAGATGGAACCCCTGGTGCTGGGCACTTGGGAGGGACACAGGGCCCTGGGTTTGGGGTCTTGGGAGATCCTGTGGGGTGCTGGGGCTCTGTAAAAGGTGTTTTCATTGGGGCAGAGGTTCTCAGAACACAACACTAAATTTTAGCCTTTAGGGAGCACCGTATTTGGGTCTGACACTGCTGATTTGGGTAACAGAGATCCCAGGCTTGTGGAATTACTCCATGAGCAGGATCTGACCTGCACCAGGAACCCTCCTTCCCTCCCAACAGCATCTCTGCCTGGCCCCCCATCCTCCCCTGCTCCTGGGCTTTTCTCCTGGCCCTCTTTTTGGGAGGACATTGCTTGGGGAAGAGGGAACCGAGTCCCCCCTTCTCCCGGCGCCACGTGTGACTGCTGGGATGGGGTTTAATGGGTCCCAGGCGCGGCTCCCGCTGCCCTTTCCCTTCATCCCATGGGGGGAACTAAATCCAGTAACCTTGCCCCGGGCATGAGCTCGGCGAGGCTTCCCCGGCGCTGCCCCCGCTCCGCTGCCGCCCGAGGAGTCACGGCTGTTAGGGCAGCAGAACGTCCCTCTCTGTGCCCGCGCTCCCCGAGGGGCTGGGCAGGGTTATCCCATCCTCTCAGCACAACCGGAGCCACGCCTGGGGACTGGGAAGAGGATAAAGTTGCACGAGGAAGGTTAATTGGCAGCAGGAGCGAGGAGGTTGCTGCAGCATCTTTGTTTTGCTCTCCATCCCTCCGGCGCTGCCCGTCTGACCAGCAGGAGCGGGGCACTGGGAGTGGATGCTCAGGAGGGGATTTTGGAGCATCCCCACACTCCTGGGAATGCTCTCCCGAGGAGGAAGGTGCAAAGGTGGCTCTGTGTCCCTCCAGCTCGCAGTAATTTCGTTAACTCTAATTCAGAGGAGGCTCTACAGCAGGGTTCGTTGACCCTGTGGAGGCTGTCTGGTCTTCCAGGCTGAGATCCATCCACTGACTCCAGCAGGGCTGGCTCCCAGCCCAGCCAATTCCCTGCATTCATCAATTCACTTTTTCCCACGAAAACAACCACTCCTGGGCAAGGGCACAACAGCTCACAGCTGCTCAGGTTTTTCCTAGGAAGGAGTGAGGGTTCTATCCAGCCCCAAAAGGGGGATTTGCCCTGCCTGGGTGGGAGAGGGAGCATTTGGCACAGGAAGAAAATTTCCTCTGGAATCAGGTGCAGGAGCCGTGCGCCGCTGCGAGATCCATCACCCCCTTGCTTCCTGCTGGGACACCCCCACCCTGGGGGGGCTCCAGGTGCTGCACCCCCCTCCCAAGGCCTGGCTCTTTGCTCCTCACCAAACAGTCGGCTTTGGGACGGTGCTTTTCCCCACGGCTCCCGCTGGCACCGGAGGAATGCGGGAGGGCGCCTGGAGGCAGAGCCCTGATCGTTGTTTGAGCGAATGTGGAGCAGACAGGTCCGGTGGGGAGAGCTCTCTCTGGAGGAGCTGGAGGGGCTGGGGAGACCCCAACAGAAGGGCTCAGCCCCATCCTGAGGTGCTGCCACTCCCTGGCGCCTGGAAAATTCCTCCTGCTTGGTTCTGAGCTCAGAACAGAGGCTGGGGGTAACGGGACATGAGGGTCTGAGTCCGGGGGGTCTTTTCTCGAATGCCCTTACAAACACCTTTCCTTCTGTGTCCTGTCACAGCAGCCTGTGGAAGACGAGGATGAGGATGAGGATGAGGATGAGGATGAGGATGAGGATGAGGATGAGGATGAGGATGAGGATGAGGATGAGGATGAGGATGAGGATGAGGATGAGGATTTCTCCCTGCCATGGCTCAAGAGCCCAGCAGAGGCTCATGTTTTCCCCACTACCCCATTCCATGTACCCATCCCAGGACCTGTGTGGTGATGGCAGAAGGTAGGAGGTGAGTGCTGTGCCCTCCCCAAACAAGCAATCCCTGGGCTAACCCCCAAAACTCCCCCCTGGAGTGCACCCCAACGTTCTACCCAGGTAGGTGACCTCAAAGGGACCCGGGCTCTGTGACTGTCCTGGCAGCTGCTGATCCAACCTCCCAACCCCATCCTGGCTCCCAGGGCCTCCCATCAGCCCCAATTTCCTGCAGAGCCCGGTGATAAGAGGCTGATCCTCAGCCATGGAAATCCGATGCCCCGGTGTCAGGGAACACAGGTCCTGGGGGACGGTGGAAATCCGGCTGAGAATGAGCAGATCTCGCTGCTTTCCCTCCTTCCCAGTGCAAAAAATCCCTTTGGAGGATGGATGGGGTCTTAGTGCTGCTCACCGGGGTTGCCCTGGGCTTCATCCCCCTGATCTGTGCTGGCAGTGCTGCATTCTGTGGGTTAAAAGCTTCCAGGTGCACCAGCACCCACTGAAGCACCCCAAAAACTGGGTGCTCATTGTGAACTAATGTCAGCTCTCTTTTTAGGCTTTGCTGTGGTTGCTGAATCCCGGGGGCTCGTGGATCCCGCCTGCTGTCTGGGAAGGTGTGAGTCAGGGCTCTTCCCTCTCTCTTCTCCCTTCTTTGGGGTCTGTCCTGGCTGTGTCCAAAAGGAGGAAGTGAACCCCAAAATCTCTCTCCCAAGCTGCTCTGGGGGCACCCACTGGGCAGGAGGTGGGTGCTGTGGGTGTTGCCTGATGCAGGGACTGGTGGAATATTGGTTTTACTGCACTTGGAGGGGATGTCTCCTGTCACAGCAGCCCTGCAGCAATGCTCTCTGCTCAGCAATACTGGGGTAATTCCGGTTTGTTTATTGCCCTGTCTCCTCAGCCTCGGTGTCCTCTGCCTGTGCTGTGTCACCCCTCTGCTCTGCTGGCCCTGGGGACTTTGTCCTCCCAGCTAGTCTTGAATTTGGGGTGGATTTCTCCCTTCTCAGGTATCCCCGTGCATTCCCACCAGGAGTTTGAGCCTGCAGCTGCACATCCCAGACCTGACCACGCCGGGGTGAAACCATCTCCGAGTTTTGCTGTCTCTTTCCCAAGCAGGAATTGATTCAGCTGCAGGACTGCTGGTCCTGGAGGGCAGAGGGAAGGTCCTGAGGCAGGAAAACCAGACCTCTCTGAAAATCCACTCTGCTGTGGACAGTGCCCTGCTTGGAGGTCTGTAAATGCAGAGCTGATCCGTGCCCAGAAATTACAGTAATTTAATGGAGCTGGCCTCTGGACTGGTTCATCTCTGTGCCAGCACTGCAGCGATTGAACTAAACTGATTTTCTTGGGGAATTGCGAGTTTGGGAGCGCTGGAATCCCCTGCTCTGCTGCCAGTCCACGGGGACAGTTCAGCTGCCCTGGGGTGGTTGTTCCGTGTGGTTGTGCCTGGGTTGAAGAGCCGGGCTTTATCCCAGAGGAACTCCAGCGTTTGTCTTGCCTCTCCCCTTTATAGCTCGGGGAACGTGGGGTCCCTGCACTTGGCCCTGTCCCCGTTCCAAGGGGACAGCTGGGGTCTGCACAGGGTCTGGAGGGTTATTTGCAGCCCCGGGACAGAGAGGGGTGTCTGGGCTCGGCACCACGCTCGTGCTGCTGCCCGACAGAGCCCCGGCGTGGGCAGGGCACGTGAGTCGGAACCGAGCCCGCTGCAGGAGAAATCCCGGCTCAGCAGCCAAGATCTGCAGCTTTCCCACCCAAATAAAGTCTCAGCCAGAAAACGGGCTGTGTCCAGAGCGACGGCCGTGCCTCGGAGCTCGGCTGGTCTGGGATCGCACCCGGGATCCCTCCGGATCAGCCCTGGGGTGGGATGGCCGCGGGGGTGGGAGAGGCTCGGGGGGGCTCCCGAGGCTGCGGGCGCCCCCCGCGCCNGCGGACGCCCCCCGAGCCTCGCCGAGATGCTCCACTGCCATCTAGTGACAATGGCACCCGGGACAGGGGCGGCTGGCACCGGCCCCGGGTGGGCACCGGCCCCGGGTGAGCCCCGCTGGGTCCTCCCTGCTCCTCCCGGCATGTGCAGCTCCCGGGGGCTGGAGGGGAGGGCGGAACGACCTTTCCGTGGGAAAAGGGGGATTTGCGCCGCGATTGATTCCTTCCCTGCAGGGACAGAGCGCGGTCCCAGCTCTGAGTATCCAAACACAACCTAAACATCTCCAAACCGGGCTGTTAAATCTTAAAAACTGTGGTTTTTTTTCCTAAGGAACTGAGGGGAACGAGGTGTCTGTGCAGCTTTAGCTTTAGGTATCCTATTTCCTCCAGCACCTCGGACATCCAGAGCATTCCTCCCTCCCTCATCAACAGAGTTAAATTATTTAATGCCTTTAAGATAATTAACACGTTGCAATCTTAAACTGCGAGCAGCTGCCCAGCTCTGCAGCTTCTCCTTCCAGCTGCCCATTAACGCCTCCCTCCGGGCGATTATAAAGCGGGAAAAGGCCACAAATCCCAGCCCTGCGCTGGAGGAAAAGGAAGGAGCAGGGCAGAGGACTCGTGTGCATTAACATAACTCATCCACCGCAATCCCAGATTGCCTGGAGGCTGCCTGAACCCCTGATTTGTCCTGGTAAGGCGCCCACAGCGGCTGTTAGTGCAAAGGCTGGAGTGTTGCCCCGCTCCCTGGTTTTTGGAGGTGATTTATTTTTTGCGCTGTCTCACTCCTCAGTTTTCCGCGGAAATCACCGCAGTCGCGTGAGGATGATGCTGACACGCCTCCCATCTGTAATTACCTCTGCATGTGCTAATTGCGTAATTCGGACAGGCCATTACGCGGGGAAACGAGCTGGGAAGCGGGGCTGGATCGCTGTGCCAGGCTGGCTCTCCCCGAGATCCTCGGCCTTGAGCTACATCAGTGCTCTCTGCTTTTCCCACCACCCTTTTGCCCCGTTTGATGCTGGGGTGTCTGGTCCCCGGCTGTTTCCACCCCACGTGTGCCCGGTGCCTCCTCCCCCGCAGGACTCCCCGTGCCGGGCCACTCACGGCTCCCATCGGCTCCTGTGCTCGGGGAGGGACGTCCCCAGCCGGACCCTGCTCCTCGTCATCCACCTTGGACAAACCTTCCCGGGGCGCTGGAAAGGGGAGCGTGAAGCTCCAGGGGGAAGGGAGGGGACGGCCGGGAGCAGGGTTTGATCCAAGGTTAAGGATCCGACTTCTTTCCCCCGCAGCTTTTGCCTGGGGGTGCTCTCAGCTGGTGGCACTGAGCTGCTGCGTGAGCGATCTCTTTGGCTGTATTTTCTCAGCTTTGCCTGCGAATCCTTCAGGCAGGTTTTTAGTTTGGTCCAACGGGGACCTGCTGGCTCGCCCCAAACACAGGACTCTTACTCACCTCCACATCCTCTTCTCTGCCTTTGGACTCACCTCCACTGATGCCCACAGGTCCACCCCCGGCTTTTGGCTTTATTGGGAGATTTATTGGGAGATTGAGATTTATCCCAATTTATTGGGATAATTTTCCCCGCTGGGATTAACAAGCAGCTCAGAGACTGACCCCTAACAAAGGCCCAACCAGCTCCTCACACCTGACACCCCGCACTGGGGGAGTGCAGCTCTCTGGAGCTTTGGATTTCAGCATCAGCCTTTCCCAAGGGGGAATTTAAGCCCCAGGCCCAGCAGGTTTGTTCTGCTGGCAGCCCTGCTCCTGTGTGCAACCGCTCTGGTGAGGGATGTGCAGCTCTGCTGCCTGTCCAAACCCCTGGGCTTCCCAGCCAGATCCTTCCTGCCAGCTCACCCCCCTGACCTGGGGAGAACAGCTGCCTTTTCCCCTCTGAATCCCAGCCCCAGAAGTTTTGCAGGATACACGGTGTCCCCTGTGATGGGGCAACACAGCTCAGTGTTCCCAGTGGTCCCAGTGTGGAGCACTGGAATCCCCCATGGGCCACCCTGCAAACACCCGTGGGTGCCAGGAGCTGGGCTCCACAGCTCCTGCTGGCTTTTCCTGGTGTGTGTGGAGACACGTGGGTGCAGCATTGTCGCTGCCCTTTCCTCCCGGGACCGTCCCTGCTGTGCACAGCAATTAACAGGCTCTGGTCAAAGGGATCCACGGTGCTGCTTGGCAGCTCCAGCCCAGCCCAGGCGGGGCTGGGGGGTCCTGGGGAGCCTGAGGACTCCCTAAAGCACAGGTGGTGCCCAGCTACAAACCAACAGCAGCCCCTGGGAGAGTGGACGCTGCAGGGTGTGAGTGCATCCGTGCTGAGGAAACGACGGCTCTTCACGTGTGGCGAAGGAATAATTAACAGCTGGGCTTCCCCCGGCCCCAAGGAGGGGTGAAAGGGCTGTGGGGAGGACGGTGGCTTGTTGTTATTGCTTGTGTTATGGTAGGGCCGACACAAACACCTCATGGCCTGCAGCCCTTGCGATGGGGGGGACCCCCAAACCCACCCAGACTGGTGCAGCCTGGCAGGGGGTGGTGCTGGTCCCCACCTGGTCCAGTGGCAGATCTCACACTCAGGAGGGATGCCCAAATTTTTATTTTATTTTATATTTTGATTTTATTCTTGCTGCTGCCCATTGGTAAAGGTGATTTTGGGGTGTGGGGAAAGCAATGCTGCAGGAATGGGGACCGTGGGTGGGGTTTTGGGGGGGTCACAGGTGCGAGGGCAGCAATGGGGAGCACGAGGGAGGTGTTGGGGTTGCCGATGGATCAGCAGAAGCTGCTGGGGGGAGCAGAGGGGTATTTACAGCCTGGAGCCGTGCTCAGCAGCCCCAGGTGCACGTCAAGGGCTCGAATTGAGGCATCCCTAAAAAGCTGCGAGGGATCGGGCATCTGCCTGGTTATGTGAAGCCTCTGCAGCTGCTCCAAGCAGCTTTTCCTTCCCCTGCTCCAGCGTGGCTCTGCCGGAGGGGGTTGCCGGAGATTCCCCGGCCCCGGGGGTGGTTTGGTGGTGGAGCCATCCCTGGCAGACGCGGCTCTCCCATCGCCCCTGGGCTGCTCGGGGGCTGGGGCTCATCCCGCCCCGCTCCCGAGCGTTCCCTGTGCCGCTGGGGACCGGTTCCCCTCAGCGGCAGCTCCTGCAGAAGAGCCGAGGCAGCGGAGCTGAAGCGAGCCCGAGCGATTAAAAGCACCCGCAGCAGATGGTCGGAGCCGTCTGTCTCCCCGCCACCGCCTCCTCGCTCTTCCTCTCCTCATTCTCTCTCCCGGCTCCTCTTCTTCTTCTGTTCTGCTGATTTATCCCCCCCAGGACTGCCCAGCCAAGCAGGACCCCCCTTTCTCCTGCACCCCCAGCCCCTATTTCCACCCCGGTGCACGGTGCAAAGCCAAAGCTTCAGCTGCTGAGGAATTGAGGACACAGCTCCGCACGAGGGGAAACTGAGGCACGAAGGGGGTTGGGACCTGCTGGACCCGACCTTCCTCTCCCAGCTGCAGAGATGCTGCCACGTTTTGTGTCCTTGGCTCCAGCTTTGAGCATCTTTTTGAAGGAGCTGTAAATTCTAGGTACCAAAGAGAAGGGAAGGTGAAAACATCCATGAAATCAGCCTGATCGAATGGTTTATCCCGGCTCCCTCTGCACCCCCAAACTCTTCCCTTGACTCACAGCCCGCCTCCCCAGGGGTGTGATCAGCCCCAGGGGTTACATTTCCAGGTGGTGCAGCCCAAACGGAGCCCCAAGTCTCTGAAAAGGCCACGGGATTTGCAATCCCCTGTCCCAAAGATGAGCTCCCCCTGCTCCCCTCTGCCCAGGGGACCCCCGCGTGGCCGCATTCCTCCGCGGTCCCTTTCTCAGCGGCGGTGGCCGCGTCACTGAGCCGAGGTCGAGCCCTGCAGCGGGGACGATCCCGGCTTGATCCCGGCCTCAGACAGCTGCATTGTTTTTCCGGGGGGTTGATATCTCGGGTTGTTTGTCTCTTGGCCTCCTCCGGGGTCTCTTTGGCGCTGCCAGTTTTGTTGGATGCCCGGAGCTCCTCGCGGGTGGCGGCGGCGGATCCCGACCCGGACAATGGAGCGTGCTGCTGTCCTGGCAGGGTGCTGCGGGGGAAGGGGTGGGCACCGCCAGCGGATGCTGCTGGGATGGTTTCCCACTAAAGGCTCATCGGGGTGGGGGTTTCCACTGAAAGATGCCCCGGGAGGGCCCTGAATGGCCGGGTTTGAGGTGCTCGTGCCGGGGGATGCCCTTGGGGGAGGGCGGGAGGGTGGTCCCAGCGGGGATCCTGAAGTTCTAAGGGCTCTTGGATGGGGACTGAAGTCCTGTTTGCTGAGGCCCCGAGTAAATCCTTCCCCGAGCCCGCCAAGTGCTGCTTGGTCTCAGCGCTGGCTCCAGCTCACCTTGGCTCCGGGGGGTGCCGGAGCCCCAGGGGAAGGGATGGGGCACGGCTGAGGAACCTCCGCTTGCAGCCGGCTCGGAAAGCTCTGGGAAGTGGGGGAAAGGAGGAGACACCAGAAACAAGGGAGGCAGGAGCAGGTACAAACCACACCCTAAACCACAGCCGGCCCTGCTCTCTCGGTGGGAAGCTCCGGCTGGGAGCACCTCCTGTCACATCTCCCCTCAGCCGAGCCACCTCCTGCAGCCGCCCCGGGCCAGGTAAGGAACCTTTAGGATGAAAATCCCGCCTCCGAGCTCCTTGCAAAGCTGCAGGAAATGTTGCCTGGCCTGAGAAGTCCCCCTGTCCTGACATCCTGGCATGCTCCAGGCACGATCCCGCACCCTGCCGTGAGCGGGACGGGGCGGTGCGGCTCAGCGGGACACGCTGGGCTCATCCCGGGAGATGCTCCTCAAAGCTCTCCCGAGTCCGATTCCTCCTCCTGGTCCTGCTGCAGTCGGGCCGGGGCTGTGCGCTGGGTGGGAGGGGAGGATCAGCCCCGGGCTAATGAGGGGAGATGCCTTGGCTGGTGGAGCCCGTCTCTTCCCGCTGGATGGGAGCACAGCGGGGCGGGTGAGGAGGGATGGCATCCAGGCTCTTCTCTCCAGCAGCGTTCCACATTCCTTGGGGCTTTTGCTGTCCTTAAAGCTCGTTGAGGACCTTGGAGGGTTGAGGAGCACCAAGGAGGGAGGGGAGGGCAGGGCAGCCCATCCCAAGCCGCCTGTCCGCACGTGGGTGATCGTTTCCAGCCGGATTGCTGCGATGGGATTTTTTTCTCAGCTGCTTTAGTCCTCCCAGTGAACTCTCCCGGGCTTTCCCCCCGTGCCTGTACAGCTCGAGTGGGGCTGGATCACAGGCCGGGACATTCTGCCACAGGACAGCCCGGGGAAACACCTGGCTGGGTGATCCAAACAGAAAAACCCGGGCTGTGCCCGGGGTTCAGGGTAAGGAAACAGTCCCTTGGCCAGATGTTTCGGGTTTATTTCAGACCCGAGGTGCTCTCAGGGCACTGAAGGGTGGGTTTGTGCCAGTGGGCATTCCTACAGCATCTCCTGGCATTGGGGACATCCGAGGAAGGACAAAGAGCCCTGGAGTGCTGGTGCTGGCACTGAGATCCAGCGGGATGTGCTGAGACAGAGCCGCAGGTGAGAATTCCCAGGAGGAGGCAAAACCGGGTTGGATCATTGCCCTCTGCTGCTCTCCATCAGTCATGGCTCAGCCCAGACTGCTGGATCAGAGGTGCTGGGAGGCTCGGGTGAAGGTCCCTGGGAACACAGCGGGTGTTTCTGGGATGAGCAGTGTGAGATCCAAGCTCGGTTTGTGCTGTGCTGCAGCGCTGCCAAGCCCTGCCCAGCCACCAGAGCCAGCGCAGCGGCCGTGCTGCTCTGTCCCCGCCCAGGTCCTTCGCCTCAGGTGGCTGGAGAGGCTCCAGCCTGGGACGTGAGGAATTTTTGGAGGCTTGATGCTGATTTGGGGCAGGATGCAGCACTTCATTTGGTCCAGGAGTGCAGCTGGGGTGGAGAGGATGGGACAGGGTCTGGTTTGACGGGGCTTTTCGAGGTGCTCTGTTGGGATTTTTCATTTGTGCCAAGCTCCAAAAAGGAGAAGGGAGCAGCATGAACCCACTGTCCTGTGTGGATCCATCCCTGTTGCCTTGCTCCCCACACCCACCCTGTGGGGCTGATGGACCAATCCCGCCCCAGTCTGATTGCCGTGTGAGCTGGGCATCCCACAGCCAGTGATTTCCCCTCCTTTTCCTTGTTCCCTCACAGGGCAGCATTAATATCACCCCCCTGCTCCTCAGCTCCGCTCGGCTGCCGAGGGCTGACCT
This sequence comes from Promerops cafer, assembly GCA_013398275.1. NCBI lineage: Eukaryota > Metazoa > Chordata > Aves > Passeriformes > Nectariniidae > Promerops > Promerops cafer. The sequence continues at coordinate 16,208 of VZSE01006153.1, forward strand.
GGCTGGGGGGAGGCAATGCCGCAGGGAATGGGGGAAATTCAGGCCAGGGCAGCTCCGTGCCCGGTGGGGGGGAAGCTGAAAGGGACATTTGGGAACGGTTTTGCCTGGAAACTTATAGAAAGCAGCATCCTGGGGAAGAAGGTGTGACGTCAAATGCAGCTCTTAAAATATACCCAGGGCAAAATCACATGGCAGCTGGTGAAACAGGAGCTGCCGGGCTCCGAGCACGGCTCCCGGGGGAGCCCTGGGGATCCATCCTCCAGCCAAAGCTGCTTCCCAGCCCTTGCCACGACCACGGAGCTGCTCTGCCAGGCTGGGGACAGCGGGGAGGGCTGGGGACTGCAGGTGGCCGCCTGGTTCCCATCTGCTCCCAGCAGCCGGGGCTGTGGCTGCACGGCCCCGCGGCGGTTTTTGGGTGATTCTGTTGGAAGCAGCTACTGGTGGGGACTGGCTGGATGGTGTTTGGCTGCTTCTCATTAGCTCAGTAGACAATTATGCTGGGTGCCAAGATGCTGAGGGTCCCCTCCCCAGAGGGACAGGGATGCTGAGCAGCTCGGAAGGGCTGGCTCAGGAGCCCAGGACATGCTTTTTCCATGCAGGAGATGCAGGTTGGGGTGAAAATCCTCTGGTTTGGGCACTTGGAGCCCTGTTGAGCCCTCCAGGCAGGTTTGCACAGTCAGGGTGAGCTCTACAGGAGCAAGCCAAGCGCTGGGTTGGGCAGCATCAGACAAAACCATAGCAAACTCCCTCCCTGCAGGGCTGCGTCCTCCCTTCGGGCCTTGGGGAGGGGACACAAGTCCCACGCAGAGAAACTGGCCCCAAGTCAGGCTGAGATCTCTCTTTACTCCTCCAGGAATAAGCAGCACAGTTGGCAGTGCCTGTGCAAGGAGATCCGAGGCTGAGCAGCCTTTAAAAGGGTTTTATTTTCATTTCCAAGGACAAAATGTTCAAGGACCACGCAGCTCCCCACAGTGGGTCCAGGCACTGATGCCACCCCAGATCCCAACTCAGGCCTCTGTGCAGGGCAGAGAGGGCTGGATCCAGCTGTGAGAGAGGGATTTGGGGGTCTGTCCCACTGGAAACCCTCCAGGGAGATGGAGTTGGCTCAGATGGGCCCTGCAGACAGTGAGGGGCAGCACCGGAGGTCTGGTGTGGGGAACAATATCATCCAAGCTATGGGAAAAACCTTAAAAAAACTCCCTGAGATCACCCAAATCCCTTCCAAAAATGCATCCAGGCCACCAAAACCACCTGGAAATGCTGTGGCAGTCTGGGCTGGAGTGGTGCCACCCAGCCCTGGTGCTCCTGAACTCTCCCCGTTGCACAACATCGCCTCGGTCGCGTCTGCCCGCCAGCAGCTTGGCATGTGAAGAAAATTAAGACCAGAACTCTGGAGCAGCAGCTCTTTAAAGCATGTCCCACTGCTTGGAGCCCTTCCCAGGGGCCATGGGACATGGTTCTCATTCCTCTGCCCGGGCTGGGGTTTATTATTTTTCCCTCTATTGTGCAGTTAACCCTTTATTCCCTGCACGCCTGTCCCCCCGGGGCCGAGGGAAGCAGTGTGGTTTTCTTGTGCTCAGACATGGCTTGCTGCCTCCTCCCAACCAGCCTTTTGTCTTTCAGACATGATCTCTAGGCCAAAAATAGATGGTCCCTGCTCCTTCCAGTGCCGAGACGAACAGCCAACAGGTGAGTGCGTGGCGGGGCACCGGGCTGGGTTAATTAGAATCCCTGATACAGGGAGATGGTGATTTTAAAGGTCGTTTTCTCTGTGATTCCTGATGTTTCCAGCTGGGGCTGTCTGACATCAACCCCTTCTTTGGGGACACGCTGCCCCGTGGTGTTGTCATCCTACTCTGGAGTGACCCCAGAGGTTTGGGAGCACTTGGAAGTGCCACCAGGTCGGCGTGTGCTCGACGGTGACAGGCTCCAGCCCCGTGACCATCCAGAGATGCCCCCTGCTCCCGAGGAAGGGGCAGCTCTGTGATGGGGAAGGCAGACCCAGGGGGAATGCCCTGCTTGGGATCCCAGCCATGCTGCAGCCTCTCCCGATCGTGGGCACTTCTCTCTCCCTCAGGGGATGAGGGAAACATCCTGACAGAGAGAGCTGGGATTTGGATTCTTGGGTGGAAAATGCTCAGTAAGAGCCAGAAATTCCTCTGCTCTGAGTCAGGCTGGGCTCTCCTTTCCCCGGGTCTGCTCCTTTCCCTCCTTGATTGCAGCACTGGCCCCGAATGAGCCACGACAGGCCCTGGCTTTGCAGGCAAATACGTATTTAGAATCCAGAGGGCTTTATCCCCTGCAATTATTATCACTTGAATGTAGGTCGGCTTGACAGCTTAGGTGGAAAATCATCTTCGGAGCGTTCCGGTGCTCCACACTCACTGTCCTGTTAATCCCCACCCTGTTCCCACTCGCTCTGGGGGGAGAAAGCTGGGTTTAGGAGCTGTTCTCCAGCGGAGCAGGCGCGAAGGTGGGTTACAAAGGCGGGTTACAAAGGCGGCCATCTCCTCCCAAAGGCACGGGGGTAGATGAGCAGCTCCCCGCTGATGCTCCGAAATGCCTTGGGGGGAGATTCATTCATCCCTGGGCTCCTTGAAGGTGTCCATTCATCCCTGCTTTCTGGCCATGCCGGTTTGCCCGTCTGTCCCTCCCTCCCCACGGCTCTGCCCGGCTGCAGCGTCTTTGGAAACGCCGGCTCTGCCGCATCCCCCCGGGAGGCACCGCTCCATCCTCACCCGCTCCCTCCTCGCTCCCTCCAAACCTCCCCCCTGGATTTTTCCTCCCGAAATCGCAACTTTCACCCTTTAAAAAGCCTCCCCCACGCCGGACCCCCTCCCCTGGCCCAGTCCTATGAATGAACGGCCGGGTGGCCCCGTGATGCCATTTCCATGGTGACAGATGGCAGCGGAAAGTGCGGGGATCAGGGTCACATGAGAGCAGCGGTAAATTCAGGCAGTTATTTATAGGCTGCTGCTCCAGCGTTTATGGAAATGCGTCTGCCTTCGCCCGTGCTATCAGCCCTTCGCCGGCTCCCGGGGCACTGCTCTTCCAGGAGAGACATTACTCATGCTCTGCTTTAATCCAGACTGCTCCTGCTGCTCAGCCTGGTGTCGGAAAAGTACCGGGCAGAGGGTCTGGTTTATTTTTTTCCCAGCCTGAATCTCTCTGAATCAGCCTCAGCCAAATGCAGCCGTAACCTTCCCGCATCTGCCCGTGGCATCTCCCGTGCTGGTGGCTGCAGTGTGACAGCCTGGGCTGTAACCTGAAGTTTTGGTCCTGAAAATGTTCGTGACAGAGCCCAAATCCAGCTCTGTCTCATCTCTGAGATACATGTGGGAATATTTCCATGCCTCAGTTTACCAACCAACAACACGCTTTGGTGATGCGTGGTGAACCAAAGGGGGATTTTAAATTCACAGGGGAGGATTCGTGACACCTCAAGATGTCATTGAGCCAGCCCTCCCCATCTCCAGCAGGGTTGTCCCTGCTCCCTGATGAGATGTGCAGGGAACTGAATGGCTGGCTCAGCCCCTCCTTCGTAAGGATCCTTGGTTTCTCTTTGCTTAAGGCCTCCCAGTCAGGCTGCCCGATCTTCTTTTGGTTAATCTGGGTGTGCAGAGTTTGCTGCTCCTGGCACTTGCAGCCCGTGGGATCTGCAGCTCCCCTTCCCCAGCCCTCCAAGCTCAGGCCCATCTGCCCATGGAGACAGTGCCTGGAGGCAACAAAAATCCCCATCTCCAGAAATCAGAGTCAGGGAATCACGGAGTGGTTTGGTTGGAAGGGACCTTAAAGCTCATCCCGTGCCACCCCTGCCATGGCAGGGACACCTTCCACTGTCCCAGGCTGCTCCAAGCCCTGTCCAGCCTGGCCGTGGACACTTCCAGGGATCCAGGGGCAGCCACAGCTGCTCTGGGCACCCTGTGCCAGGGCCTCACCTCCCTGTCCCCTGCGTGTCCCCACTGAGGTCCTGGCTCTCTGTCCTGTCCAGGTCTCCCTTTCCCATCCTGGGCACCTCATCCTTGGTTTCCGTGTTTGCTTCCCCACCAGCCAGCAGGAATGTTCCACAGGGAGGGCTCATTTCAATCACAGCATGTACCAAGTCTTTGGAGAGGTCACGAGGACTGACCACAGAGCAGAGCAGCCCCTGGCAGGCGTTGGCCACATCCCAGCTCCTCCAGGCTGGTTTCCACCATCCCTCACGCCCTGGATCACGCAGAGGCCGAGCAGACACTGGGGATTTTGCAGGGCGAGGGTGTTTTGATTTTTAAATCGTGAGTGTGGTGGGTCCATTCCCTTTCCAGTGCTGAGCTGCCTTGCCCAGAGCCAGGCTGGGAAAGGCTCAGCTAATGGAGCGTGGCCTCGTTCCTTGCCGGGGGAAGAGGCAGAGTTATGGCCCTGGGCGCTGGCCCAGCTCCCAAGTACCTGGAGAATTGATCCTTCTGTGCCTAATAGGCTGGAAAGGGAAACGGCTCCAAGGGCCAGGAATGTGTGTAAACACTGCAATCCAGGAGCTGAGGGAGCTGCTTTGGGGCTGAATCCTCTGGAGTTTGTCTCTTCCAAATGTGTTTTTCCTCCTGTCAGGGTTTCTCACTGGATATTGGTACCAGCATCTCCAGCACCAGGAATATACTGGTTGGGAAAATGCATCCAGGCCCCACTGCTGGGGGCTGGATGAGCTGAATGTGTGTTCTCAGCACCAGGAGGCTTTTCCATGAGATGCTGAACCAGGAAAACTCCAAAAACTTTTTCCCTGTTTTCCCTGCAATGAACCAACCTAAGAGCTTTTCCTGATTAATCTGGTCAGAGGTTTTCTGAGGGCAGCGCTGAATTGATGGGGAAGGCTGAGCCCTCCAGGTGCCCTGGGCTCTGCTCCCCACACCAGGCAGCCTGAGAAGCTGGGGGGAATTGGGCCTAAAAAGCTGGATTTGGGGTTTGCTCACCCTCAAGAGCTGTTTGTGCAAGGTCCTGCCCTCGTCCAGACGGAATGTGCTGCTACAGCCCATGTCCTGTTGGGAAGGAAATGAAGTGGTGTCCTTTTACCTGAAGAACTTTATCATCTGCATTAAAGGTGGGATAAAGGTGGAGACCTCAGAGCAGCCTTCCAGGAGCTGAAGTGGCCTACAAGGGAGTCAGAGAGGGACTAATCCTCAGAAATTGGGGCGACAGGACAAGGGGGAATGGGTTTGCACTGAAAGAAGGGGAATTTTGGTTAGATATTAGAAAAAAATCCTACCCTGTGAGGGTGCTGAGGCCCTGGCACAGCCGTGGCTGCCCCTGGATCCCTGGAAGTGCCCAAGGCCAGGATGGGGCTTGGAGCAGCCTGGGATAGTGGAAGGTGTCCCCCGTGGTGGGGGTGGAATGAGATGGGCTTGAAGGTCCCTTCCAACCCAAACCATTCTATAATAAATGCAAATATCTCAAATATCTCAAAGCTGGCTGACACCCCAGCTCGGCCCACTCCGGTCAGTGCTGCTCCTGGGCTGCTCTGGCAGAAGGGAACTGGTGTGGCCAGAGATGTGGTGTCCTCTGAGCCCAGTGCTGGCTCTGCTGTCCCTGAGTGTCACGGGGCTCAGGACCAGCACTGAGCATCCTCACACTGAAGGGACAGGTTATGGACTCACACCTGAGTGAAGGGGAGCAGAACCTGGGGCCTGGCCACTCCTCCTGCTTCCCTCCTGTGTGGTCCCAGCCAAAGAAAATCCTCTGAAATACCAGATAACAAAAGAGATGTGAAATACCTCATTCAAATAATGAAATACAGTGGGTTTAGATTAGATTTTAGGAAAAAATCCTTCCCTGTGAGGGTGGGGAGGCCCTGGCACAGGGTGCCCAGAGCAGCTGGGCCAGAGAAGAGAAGCCCCCCTTGGAAGTGCCCAAGACCAGGCTGGACAGGGCTTGGAGCAGCCTGGGACAGTGGGAGGTGTCCCTGCCATGGCAGGGGTGGGACGAGGTGCTCATCAAAGTCCCTTCCAATGCAAGCCATGCTCCAAGTCTCTGATAATAAACCAGGGTAAAGGGGTGACCAACCCCCCCAAACGCTCCCTCCCCCAGGGGAAGCAGCAGCCGGGAGGGCACCCCTGGGGCTGCTCTTCGGGGGCATTTTAAGGGGGTTTTATTTTCCCCACAGCAAAACCAGACCCACCCCTTGTGTCAGGACTCGATGCTACTTTTTTTTGGAATGCGAGAGCCTCCCTCGGAGCAGGGGGGGGTGGCCCGGCACCCCAGCTTTGACGCGCAGCCCTGGTGACTCAAGCCTGCGTCAGGGGCTGCGTGTCCCTTCGCGTTGATTTTTTTTTAATTTTTTTTTTTTTAAATTGCTTTTCCCTGTCTTTCTTTATTTCCCGGGAGCCGAGCGGAGTTACCTCCCTCCGGCGAAGGCGAGCGGGGCCGGGCGAGCCCAGCGCGCATCCACCGGGCGGTGGCGGGGCGGGAGGGGACCCGGAGCGGATCCACCGGTACCTCGGAGCTTCACCGCGGAGCCGTGCGGAGCCATTCCCGGCCAGTGCTCGCCTTTCCCGGCCACTGCTGCTCCCGTCTGCGCTGCTCCCTGCAGCCTCGGAGCGGCCCCGCCGCCGCCCGGACCCGCCCCCCCTCACCGGAGCTGGGGGAACCTGGGTGATTTCTACCGGGAATTTGCGCCGTTTCCTCCCGGGCCGGGCCGGTTTCTCCCGGAATCGGGTCGGTTTCATCCTCCCAGGGAGCCGCCGCAGCGCCGAGGTAAGGATGCTCCTCCATCCCCGCTCGGGGGTCTCGCTCCCGGGGGTCTCCCCGCCTCGCCCGCGGCTGCCGGCTCTGGGTGCCCCCTCCCCACCGAGGTCTTTTGGGGGGGACGATGCTCAGGGCCAGGGTGAGGTTAATGGAGGGGACAGCCCAGCCTGGAGGCATCAGGCGTGGCCCTCAGGGTGGTGGCACCCAGGGCTGGGGGGGAACATTCAGAGGCAGCAGATGGCTGAAGCCACTCCAGGGGTGGGGGGTCACCGCCGGGGGTGACACTGGGATCCTGCCCGGCTCGTGCTGGTGGGGGGCTCATCCCATTTGAGGATGGGTGGAAATGCAGCCTCCAGGTTGACCTTGACAATAACATTGGCAGAGGAGAAAGCGTTCGGCTGCGATGAGTATTTCAGTCCTGGTCCTGGGAGTGGTGGGGGGTTTTTGCCCCTTATTTTATTTTTATGCTGCTCCTTGAGTGTGGATGGTTGGGTTTGAGGTAGGAAATGGGGCTCGGGGTCCTGGTTTTGTGAAATTCCCGGTATTGGGTGTGGGGAGCCCTCGGCCCCCTCCGTGCATTTATTGCACCGCTGGATACACCCAAAGGTGTTTTTTGGGCTGGCCTCTCAGCCAGGTCCAAATTTCCATCACCCCGGGAATGTGGGGCTCAAACCAGCTGAGAAATCTGCTCCCAGCCCTTTGTAGAGGACCCAGAAGGTGACATCCTGCTTCCTGGATCACGCCTGGTGTCTGAAGCACCTGAGGTTTGAATCCATCAGGAGCTGATGTAACTATTTCTGGTCTTGGTAGCAAAAGAACCCGGAGCACCGCGGCAGCCGAGCTATTCTCGGCAGGGTGGAGAGCTCCTTGTGAATATTTCTCCAGAGGTGCCAGGACTAGGTCAAGGAACCTGGCTGGGGGTGTGACTGCTCCAAGGGAAACAAAATGTGGGTCTGAGCTGTCCGCTGGGATGAACTGGAGACGGATCTGCTAAAATCAGTAGGAATAAAAGGGTTCAGTTCAAATCTGGAGTGACTCCACTGCTCCTTCAGGCTTGCACAGGGCAGGGAATCCGGAGTTACACCAGAGCTGGAGTCACGAGGATCAAATTTACCCCAAATCAGGTGCTGGCCTGCGCAGGAGAGGCCCTGCTTTCACCCCATCCCGGGCTGCGTTTGGACCTGTTTGTTTACAAACGTGGCAGCAGCTCCATGAATGACAACAGGGAAAAGCAGCACTTACGGCGGGCTTTGGGTGCTGCCCGTTTGCTGCTTTTGGGGACAAATCGTGGCTGGTTTGGGGTTCAGTCAGTCACCTCTGACTGGAGCGGGCGAGTTAGGATGGATCACTGAGGTCTAAGTGGAAGGCGATCATCTGGAGGATCAAAGCGAGCCCTGGAGGAATCATATGATGGTTGGCTTTGCTCTGGTGTCACGTTATTGCAGCTGTGTGTGTTTTCGTGCTACCAAACGAGACGTGAAAGGAGCCCAGAGCCGATGAATCAACGGGCTCGTACGCATCGTGACGAACCCGAGCGCCAGGGCCGCTCCTCCGCCCCGGCCCCACCGGCAGAACGGCCCCTCCCGGAGGTTTCTTGGCACCTGCTGGCGACAAGAGGCACTGTAATGTCACGGCCGTGGCCCTCTGAGGTGGGACAGGCGCCCACCTGGGCTGGGCAGAGCAGCCACCGCCGGGGTGGAGCAGGGGGCCGGTGTAGCCCCAGCTCTGCTTCCCTGCAGAGGAATTGGGGGTTATTTATAACATCTGGGCGCTGGAGAAAGCCGCTGGGGTGGGTGTAAGACAGAAGCGGGGGCGGCTCTGATTCACCAGCTCTCCTGTGTCACGATGCTAAAGCGGGACGGGGTTTGCACGGCAAGGACAAGCAGCGGCTCCAGCCCCCGAGGGAAATGCCGGCTCGCGTGTGGCCGAGCTGCGTCCAGCCCCAGCCGGCCCTGGGCAGCTTCCCTCAGGCGTTCCCGTGCTCTCCCACCGACCCCATCCGAGGTTTGTGAGGAGGGGAGAGCCCTGGTGGCACCGAGTCACCCCGCGTCCCTTCCGCAGCGGGGTGGGAGCTGGGGGCTAATTAGCAGGGCTCGTTTTAACGAGGAGAGGATGGGAGCAGCCCTAATGAGCCCCGATGGTAAAACCCTTCCTTCTGGAGCCAGAGGCCGAGCAGGGAGGAGCAAACCCCAGCGTGGAGCAGATTTAAGATGGAGGTGTCTTGGACCAGCCTTGGCTGGTGGAGAAGGGAGGTTTGTGTGCTGGGGGCTGTGGGAAGGTCCTCGGAGCAGGGCAGGCGAGGTCAGAGCTGCAAAAACTCTGCCTTGGGCAAAAATCTCTTCTTGGGGCTTTGAAGAGAAGTTCGGAAGCTGCTGGGAGGGCCCTGCCCTTGGTTTCCTGTGGCTTGGAAGAGCAGGATGCCTCCCAAAGCACCAGCTCTGCCAGGGCAGCCCCCACCCCACCACAGAGGCCGTCCTGACCTCAGGAAGCAGCAGGAAGGGGCCTGGAGCTGCTGCTCTCACCCCTTGGGTCCAAGTGGGATGTGCACCCAGGTCTCCTTGCCTTGGCTCTTGGCTGTGCAGCACAGAGGGATGACGGGAGGGATCCGTGCTCTTCCCTCCGCCTCTGCTCCCCGGGCTCTCTGCTCCCGGGGTGACCTTGGGTCTGTCCTTGGGTCTGTCCCTTTCCTCCCTGCTCCAGTCTCCCCATCTGCACCGAGCAGCCTTGCCCTGGGTGCAAGATCCCCCTGGCTCTGTGTGTGTGGCAGGGAGGATGAGGAGCTGCAAATTGATGCTCAGATCTCCGAGCCCGAAGCTGAGAGTAGATTTCCACCTCCTGAAATCCCTCAGTTCCCCTGTCCCCACTCCTCCCTTCTTTCCCTGCTCTGTGACCTTGATGGGGCGAGCTGGACCTTCCCGGGCCTGGAGAGCTGGATGCTTCACCAGGAACATCTTCCCCCTCTCCTTTAGGAACTGTGGGGGATTTGTGTGGAAGCTGAAGGAGGAGAAATGGTAATGGTGGGGCAGGGAGGGACCAGCAGAGAGTCCCCAGGTGTTGAAATGCTGATTTTTAATTCACCTAATCCCATCTTGTGGCTTTTCCTGCCTCAGTTTCCCCTTTTTGGACTCAAAAAAGGGATAAATGTAGAATTTGGACTCAGGAGAGGAGAAATTCCACTGCGCCCCATCATTTGGACCCAGAGCACGTTTTCTGCCAGTGGCTGCTCTCCTCGGGTCCTGCTGTAAATCCCCATCTCCTCCCTGCCTTCCCCTGCTCTCCCAGGCCCAGCTGAAAGCTTTGCTGACACATTTCCAGCCTGTTTATTGCTCCCAAGAAAGCAAGGATGGGCTGAGACAGCACCTGTGGCTCGGAGCCTCCCTGCTCCCCTGACCCCCGTGGTGCTGCAGGGCTGGGGGGCGCGGGGGGTCTTCCCTCATCCCAAAGAGCAGCTTCTCCCCATGGCCGCTTTCGGGCTTGACGGGAGCCTCTGAGCAGGGACTGGGTTCCACTGTTCCTGGGTGGAACAAGGCAGGAGCTTTCCATCCCTGCCCTTTCCCTGGTGGGCTGAATCCAGTTTGTCCCGTGGCAAACCAGTTCCACGTGCCTCGGATCCGCTGCAGGGCTGGATCCCACGCCGGCCCAAAGGGGTGCGGGGCTTGGGGTCACCCTGTGTCACCCGGACAGGAGGACGTGGATGGGGGGCTGGCACTCGGTGCGAGCAGGAGCCCTGGACTCAGGAGCCCTGGAGCACAGGGCTCAGGGAATGGTGGGTGCTTCCTGAGGAGTTAAATATGAAGGTGTCCATGGGGAACTGGGAATCCTGTTCAAGGACACACCCAGGGACGTGGAGCAGGACGAGGTGAGTTACCCCAGTGCCTCCCCTCGTAACGCCTGTTCAGAGACACCTGCACTGAGCACACACTGGTCCTTTCCCGGGTCCTGCTGTGGGAAAAGCCATGTTCCCTCTCCAGGTGGGTGGCACCAGCACTGGTTTTACCTGGGCACAGCTGTGGGTGCAAAGGCAGCCCTGGTCTGGCAGCACGAGTGAGGTTCTTGCAAGCTGGGGGCTCTGAAAGACCCTAATCTGTCTTCTAAAGAGAGAAAAAAAATGCACATTTAAGAAAATTAAGGTCATGGGGACTAAGTAAACAAGCTGAATCTCCATCTGTCGGTGACAAGGGTTTTCTCTCTCTCTCCAGCCCGGAAAGCTCCTGGTTGTCAGCTGATCTGCCTTGTCTTTCTCACAGGGTGGTTGTTATTTTTGGCAGATGATTTTTTGATTAAATTCCCTTTTCAGCCAAAGAAATGCGCAGAAATACCTTTCTCAGATGGATTTGGACTGTGCTTTTTCATTTGAGGGCGCAGACCCTGGGGCTGATGCAAAAGGCTGGGGAAACTCATAGGAAGAGCCCTGCTGACCTCGCTTTCCCTGGACCCTGTTCCTGTGCTCTGTGGGTTGGTGGCTTCGTGCAGGTTCTGGCTGGGCCCATCCCCCAGCTCTGGCAGGGATGGGGATGGCGAAGGCTGGGTGTGCTCATGGAATCACTGCTGGGAATGATCCTCCCTCCTTCAGGCCTGGATCTCTGCCAGGCAGCACCACCATGCCCAGGCTGGGGCTGAGCCACTGGGAGACAGCAGGAACTCCCCACAGCAGCCATGGGGACACTGTGCCAGAGCCGTTCCAGGATCAAGATTTGGATCTCTGCTATGGTTTCCCCCTCTGGTTTAGTTTGGGCACATCTCCCACGGGCAGGAAGATCTGTATCTGTGTCCTTCACCCTCATGCCAATGTTTAGAGAGCCCATCCCCACGCCAGTAAAGCAGCCCTGCAGCCCTGCTGATTCCCCAAATCCTTTGGGAATGTTGCTCTGAGTGTCCTCCAAGGCTCTGAGAGCCTCTGGGGCTTTGTAGGTGCTGGAAGGACCCTGCCCCTCCAGGACCTGTGTCCTGGTGCCTCTCAGCTCCTCAGAACAACTCGGGGGGGACCTCAGCCGAGGAGAGGAAGAGGCTGAGACCCAGGGGGATGTTGTGGGGTCTGTCCTGACTCCATGGTGCTGGCCTGGCTCAGCACCACCTGCCCTGGAGCTGGGCACCTCCAAGGGGTTGGGGTGTCCCAGGAGAACTCTTTGGGCACCCTCACCGTGGGCCACTGAACTCTGGGGGCTTGGCCAGTACATCCTGGATCTTCCTGGCCCTCTCCCTAATCCTAAGAGACACTTTAGCCTCAAGCCCGAGTCCTCCTGCGGCCCTGAAGGAGCTGCTGAGCAGACGGGGAGCAGCAAACAACCCGTGGGTGATTCACCCAGGGCTGCACAAGCCCACACAGAGCCTGACCCAAACCTGATGGAAATCCTGTGCTCTGCTGCGTGAGGCCCTTCCCGGTGCTCTGTGCCCATCCCCGTCCCGGCCGAGGATGCTCCAGCCCCGGGCAGCCGCGTGCCGGTAATTGCCGCGATTGAGCAGTGAGCGGTTTATGTCAATGAGCCCTCGTTAGGAAATTAAGCATCGCTGGCCTAGGCTTGAAAAAAATAACTCAAGCGGCTTCTCCGGAGGAGCTGGATCCGGGAAAGATGTGCAGCCGAGATGGTTGCCTGGCAACAGATGCAGCCGACAGTTGAAAATAGATTTTTTTTTTTTTTTCTTATAGGAGCAGGGCCTGGCGAAGGGGGAACTTCCGTCAGGGGTGAGAAAACACCGAGGTGAGGGTGGGTGAGGGGGAGGTTTCCTGCTCCCGGTGCTTTGCTCCCGGGCCGGGACCCTGCGCTTGGGATGGGGGCGGGCTTTGCTGCCTGGGCTGAACCCACTGCCCTGAAAAGGGCTGGGGCTGTGGGCTCAAAAATGTCCAAACGGAAAGAAGAGCTGGGAATGGCTCTGGAAAAGCCCCCAGGGTGGGAGGAGGTGGTGCGGCCGCCCAGCTGGGGTGGGTCAGGTCTCTCACTGCTCTGCCACGGCCCAGCCACCAGCCGGGTGCCCCCTGGGAGCAGAGGTGGAGAGGACAGGAAAGGAGGAAGCGTAGCTCTTCAGGAGGGTCACTTTTCCAAGCCGAGGGATTTATTATGGGGGTTCTGTGTTTTCTCCCCAGCTGGTGCAGCACCATGGTCCAGTCTAGGGTGGGAACTGCCCGTCTGACCCCAGTTCTCCCAGTATGGAGAGGAGGTTTCCCACGGTGCTTTCCCAGTTTGGGGATCCCCAGGCCAGTGGAGCAGATTTCCACAGGGAAATTTCCACAGCAGATTTTTGAGGCAGGGGAGAAATCTGCAGGGCTGGCTTGGGTTCTGGGCACCTCCTGAGGTCCTTCTGTGCAGGATCGCTCGTCCTGACCCACGCTGGAGGCTGGGGAAGCAGAGGGGCCGGGGCTGATGGCTTTGCCTTGGCTGCTGCTGTTTTGGCAGCCATTATCTGTTGTAAAGCTGCCTGGAGAGGTTTAGCATCAGGCTCCAAGGCTTTTCAGTCACTCCTGGTAACTTCCTGGGATGCAGAGATAGCCTGGGCATTTGTCACTGTCCCCTGAGTGCTTCCAAGCTGCCATGGAGCAAAGCCTGGCCTGTGCTGATGGTCAGGAGGGGAAGGAGCAGGACAGGCAGGGCAGAGCCTCGGCCAGGGCTGGATCTGGTGTCAGGCCTTGCGAGGGTCAGCTGCTGGGCTGGAGGTGTGAGAGGGGAGAAGAGGTGTCACAGCGATGTCACCTGCTCCATCACCTGTCACTGTGGAGCCCAGGGAAATTCCTCTCTCTGGGACACAGGAGGCTCCTCTCCATGAATGAGCAGCTGTGGCTGCCCCACCCCTGGCAGTGCCCAAGGCTGGGTTGGACGGGGCTTGGAGCAGCCTGGGCTATGGAAGGGGTCCCTGCCCGTGGCAGGGGTGGGGTTGGATGAGCTTTAAGGTCCCTTCCCACCCAAACCATCCTGGCATTCTATAATTCTTAACCAGAACGTTGCTCCTGGTCCATCCTTCCTGGAGCAGGACACCCTCCAGGTTCAGATGAAGGCCCCCAAGACACGGGGGGATGGACACCCTTCTCTCCTGGCTGGTCCCACCAGGTCACCTGGGGATAAGACAAAACCAACTGACCCCAGATGACCCCTTCCCCACCCAGGTCCTGCTGATGAAGAGGAGGTGAGGCCCGAGCTGTAGCTCACACGCTGTGCTGCTCCCTGTGGGACCTTCATCCTCCTCCCTCGCCCCGTCCCGCCCCGGCAGCCGTCCCGATGCCGAAGAACAGCAAGGTGACGCAGCGGGAGCACAGCAGCGAGCATGTCACCGAGTCGGTGGCCGACCTGCTGGCCCACCAGGAGCCCGTGGACTACAAACGTAGCGTCCTTAACGTGACGGGGGAGACCTGGGACAAGCAGAAGGAGGGAGATGAGGACCTGGACGCGGAGAACCGGCCGGCGTGGAACAGCAAGCTGCAGTACATCCTGGCGCAAATCGGCTACTCCGTGGGGCTGGGCAACGTCTGGCGCTTCCCCTACCTCTGCCAGAAGAATGGAGGAGGTGAGACATGGGCAGGGATGGGATCAGCATTGGAGAAGGGGGTGCGACCCAATCCTGCCTCGCTGCATGTTGGGGTGTGGATCCCAGGGGAGGATAGGGGTAATCTGGGCTCTAAAATGGGTTATTTGGGCTCTAAAATGGGTTATTTGGGCTCTAAAGTGTGTTGTTTGGGCTCTGAAGGGGGAAAGGGTTGCCAGAAGTTGTGCTGAGATGTGGAAATCTCCAGGATGGCCTCTTCCTGAAGATTGTCCCTCTGCCCGCTCCAGAGTCACGGTGAATCCCAGGTTGGGAGCCAGGATTTCTGGCTGCACCCCCCGACTCCTGTCGGGGCAATTTGGAAATTAGGCCTAAAAAGGGAAGAGAGAGTTCCTCCATTTCCCTGGGTCCTTGAAGCCACATTTTGTGGTTCCATCCCATTGCCAAATCCTCCTTCCAGCCAGGCCATTCTCTCATCCCACTCCACGCCTCCTCCTTGGGCTTCCAAGGGCAGCCCAGAGGGTATTCCCAGGTCTTTCCCAGCTGTGCTGGGCCCCACCACCTTTCACACCACCGATGAGAGAGTGGGTTCCTCACCATTCATGCAAACCCAGTCCCCTCCCAGCCCTTTTGGAGGGAGCCAGGACCAGCCCAGTGTCCCCGCTCCCCTGAGCTCTCCGTGCTCCCCGGGCTGCATCCCTTGCCGTGGCCCCAGCAGGACCTGCAGCGCTCTCAATAATTCAAACATCTCCAGTGTCACGGTCAGGATGAGTCATTCTGCCAAACAGACCTGTGCAGTGAGCACTGCCCTCCCGGGGCTGCTCACCCCCGCTCCCTTCCCTTCTTGTCCGGGATGTCCTGCCTCCCAGCACCTCCCAGTGCCCTGGTTTGGCTCCAGCTCAGCTCGGTGTTGGCACAGCACAGCTCTGCATGGTGTGTTCACCCCAAACTCAGGGCTGGGGGAGGTCGGCACAGCCCCCCTGCCTTCATTACACAGCTGTCCACAGCTGGCCTCTGATTGCCAAGAAAGTTTTCCCCATTCAATGAGATTTAGAACCAGCTCAGGCCCAGAGGTTGGAGAAACAGCATCCTCCTTCTCCACAATGACTAACCCACCCGTGCCTCAGTTTCCCCATGGCCCCAGCAATCCTTAATTAACCATAATTAGTGCAATAAATGAAAAATCCTCAGCTTACGCTGAGCTCTCTGCTGTCCTGGGTATCTGGGGGGCCTTGGTCTCAGCTGTGCAGGTGCTGGGCGATAGGAGGTGCAACTGCTATTCCCAGACTGGGAATTCCTCCTGGTGCATCCCTCAAATCAGGGGCTGAACTTGCTGTCTGTATGTGGGGAGCATTAAAGAAGTGGTTTTGGACACAGGACCAGCTGGGATGGGGAATGGGGATGGGAACAGAGGCAGCACAGCCCTGACACTGCTGCAGCAGAGGAGATGAGCAACGGGTCTGACCCACCCTGTGGTGGGATACAGGGGCACTGAGCCAGGCAGGGACTGGGACAAGCACCTGCTTTTAGGAGCTCCTTGCTTTGATAGAACATCTTTCTGCAGCAGGACTTAAAATAAAAGGCTTTACAAGCTGCCCCAAGCATTGCCACTCTTCCATGGATGGGGAAACTGAGGCACGGAGCTGGGAACCGGCTCGAGCAGCAGATTGCTGGGCTTTGCAGCGGTTTTCCTTTTGCCCAAGTGGCATCATCTCTCTGTGCCTTGGGGCAGACACGGATTCTCTGCCTTTTCCTCCTGCCATGTCTGACCCTCTTGGCTGGGATTCCCACGAGGCTGCTGCCAGCCCGCGGGTGCAGGACTTTGGGAGGGATGGACGGAGCATTCCTGGTCGCTCTGAGCAGCTCCAGGGCGCGATGGCGGCGGCTGCTTTCCCTCCTGCTCCCCGAGCAGGTGCCTGCGGGGGAGAACGGCTGCGTGCTGGTAGCAGGATGGGCTGGAGCCAAATTCCCAGGACTCGGAGTGCTGGAGCCAGCAGGGGCTGCTGGCGCTGCCCTGGTGCTGCACAGCCGTCAGCTGCTGCACAGCCGTCAGCTGCTGCGCACCGTTCCAGGCAGCACGGGAAGAAAATCTCCAGTACTGGACTAATTTGCATCTGAATCTGTCCATCCGTCTCCTGTCCATCCGTCTCCTGTCCATCTGTAGGCTGAGATACCCAGGAGAGTGTTGCAGCGATGGGGTGCTCGTGGCCCTTCCCAAATTTCCCTGAGCTCCAGCTCTGCTCTCTGCCTCTCCTTTTACCCTCCCAATCACCCTGGGCTGCTGCGCCTCAATTTCTCTCCCCTACCCACATTTTTAACACACCATCCCCAAGCATGCTGGGGCTGCTTCACTCTGCAGAGTCCCTGCTTGGAGCAGCACCCCCTGCCCCAGGTGCTGCCTGGGCCCGGGCAGTGGTGGCTGTCACCGGGGTGTCAATCCAGGCGGGAATTTCACAGCCTTTGGACCGTCTGCTACCCTGCAGGAGCCAGGCACATTCTCCTGAGCCCAGTCCTCAGCTCCTGGCAGGAGCTGGAGTCACTCCCCAGCCGGGCGCTGCAGCGTGAGCCATGGCATCCCTGTCGGTCATCGGTTCTGCTCCGGGAAGCGCCGACTCCGGCCTCAACAGTCAGACGGACACGAACCCAGTTCCCAATCTGACTTGTTCCTACTCCTCGGACCGTGCAGGGTGGCACGTGGCACGGTGCTGCTGCTGCTGGGAATGTGGGACAGGGGGCTTGGCTGTGCCTGGGGGAACAGGACGGCTCCTGTGTGTCTGAGATGGCCGGGAATGTGGCCGTGTCCCCAGGGGTCAGCCCATGGAGGTGGCTCCTTGCTCATGGAGGTTTGTCTGTGTGGATTCAGGGAGTCCTTGGGAGCCTTGGGCTCTATCCCACATGATCCACACTGGCAGGGGATGCTGCACACACGTGTTTGCTCCTCTCCACAGCTTCTCCTGTGGCCAAGCTCTGATCTGCATTCCTGGATCACAAAATCATGGAAATATTTAGGTTGGAAAAGCCCTCCAAGATCGTTAAGTCCAACCATTAACCCAGCACAGGGCCACCACTGTCCCCAGGTGGCACACCCACACAGTTTTTAAACCCTTGCAGGGATGGGGATTCCCTGCTGCCCTGGATGGCCTGTGCCAGTGCCTGACCATCCTTCCCATGAAGAAATTTGTCTTAATATCCAATCTAAGCCTCCCCTGGTACAAATTGAGGCTGTTTGCAAATGAACCGATGGACCAGGCAGAGCCTGTCCCAGCTCTGCCCTGCTTGCCCACCCATGTCCATCTGTCCTTGGCCTCACTGGAGCGGGGAGATCTATAATGACCTTTCTCTCCCCTTCCAGGTGCCTACCTGGTCCCTTACCTGGTCCTGCTCATCATCATCGGGCTGCCCCTGTTCTTCCTGGAGCTGGCAGTGGGGCAGCGGATCCGCCGGGGCAGCATCGGCGTCTGGAATTACATCTGTCCCCGCCTGGGAGGCATCGGCTACGCCAGCTGCCTCGTGAGTGCCCCAGGGACCCCAGCCCCACCTCGGGCCGTGCGGGATGAGGCAAACCTCGAGGAGCCCCATGGGGAGGTTCGAGAGGTCAAGAGGCGATTTCCCAGCTCCACTCACGGCCAGAGGGCTGGTTTGGGAACGAGCACACCCCCTGATCCCAGCAGCCCCGCTTCCCTCCGCTCCCTGCGCAGCGAGAGGTGCCCTGGGGACAGCAGCACTGCCCTGGGGACAGCGGCACTGCCCTGGGGACAGCGGCACTGCCCTGTGCTTTGATGCCATGTCCTTGTCCTTCCTCCTCCCCAGGTCTGTTTTTTTGTTGGTCTCTATTACAACGTCATCATCGGCTGGAGCATCTTTTACTTCTTCAAGTCCTTCCAGTACCCCCTGCCCTGGAGCGAGTGCCCCATCGTGAAGAACGGCTCGGTGGCCGGTGAGGGACGGGAAGCTCGGCTGGGAGGGAGCAGTTCCCGGGGAATGGGGGCTGTGGGGCACTGTGGGACACATCACCACCCCTGCAGAAGGGGGGCCACAGGAGGTAGAGGAGTCTCCTGGGGCACTGGATCCTCTCTGGCCCAGCTGCCCTGACTGTAAGGAGAGCTTCCCTTTGGGTTGGATGAGTGTCTCCCATGCTCTCTCACCCCACTGATGGGATTTGATGCCAGTTTGGGAATCCAGAGTCCCCACTGATGGGATTTTCAGGCTGTCTCAGTGCTTGAGGCCGGGATCTGACCCAGGACCATGGAGGGAGGCAGCGAGAGTCAGGCAGGGGCTGCTCCACTGCCTGAATGAGACACGGATGGAGCTAATAGCATTTAATAACATCTGACCATCAACCTGGGCCTCTCTGAGAGGTTTTATAGCAAATGAAAATGTCTCTCCCTATATTTAACAGCTCATTTTCACCGGGCAGTGGTTTTACGTCCTGTCTCTTCCCTACTAAGAATGAGCCCCATTAATTCCTGCCCCTCGGTCTCCAGAGGTGTCTCCCTTCCCTGGCTGGCTCCAGCGGGTGTTTGACACTGATCAGCCCAGGAGACAGTGGGTGACTCTCCCCCTCCTGCTCTCCTGCCTCTGCTCTCTTGCAGTTGTGGAGACCGAATGCGAGAGGAGCTCAGCCACCACCTACTTCTGGTACCGGGAGACCCTGGACATCTCCAACTCCATCTCTGAGAGCGGGGGGCTTAACTGGAAGATGACCCTGTGTCTGCTGGTGGCCTGGAGCCTTGTTGGCCTGGCCATGATCAAAGGCATCCAGTCCTCGGGGAAGGTGGGTGTTGGTGGCCACCTGAGCCTGGCTGGGCTCTGTGCCTGGAGCACACTGCCCTGCCCTGCTCGGGGTACCAGTGGAATGCTGTGTCCCCTGGGATGCTCACACAGTTGGGGTCAGCTCTGGAGGGATCCAGAATAAGATCAAAAGAGGGTGTAGGGAAGAGCTTTAGTTCAACTGACATGTGCAGTCGGGGCTCAGCCACACCAGCACAGAGAATCCCCCTGAGCTCCAGCCCTTCACAGAATCAGTTGGGTTGGAAAAGGCCTTTGAGGTCATCAAGTCTAACCTGTGACCCAGCACCACCCTGTCACCCAGACCATGGCACTGAGTGGCACCCAGGCTTTCCTTAAACACCTCCTGGGATGGTGACTCCACCAGCTCCCTGGGCAGCCCATTCCAATGCCCAGTCACTCGTTCATGTGAAGAAATTCTTCCTAATGTCCAGCCTAAACCTCCCCTGGCACAGCTTAAGGCTGTTTCCTCTTGCTCTGTCGCTGGGAGCAGAGCCTGACCCCCACCTGGCTGCACCCTCCTGTCAGGGGGTTGTAGGGAGTGATGAGGTCTCCCCTGAGCCTCCTTTTCTCCAGGGTAAAGCTCCCTCAGCCACTCCTCACAGGACTTGTGCTCCAGACCCTTCCCCAGCCTTGTTGCCCTTCTCTGGACACACCCCTGCACCTCAACATCTTTCCTAAACTGGGGGGCTCAGAGCTGGACACAGCACTCGAGGTGTGACCTCACCAGTGCCGAGCACAGGGGAAGAATGACCTCCCTGGTGCTGCTGGCCACACTATTGCTGATCCAGGCCAGGTGTCACTGGCCTTCTTGGCCACCTGGGCACACTGCTGGCTCATGTCCAGCTGGCTGTCAGTCAGTACCCCCGGGTCCCTTTCTGCCTGGCCACTGTCCAGCCACCTGTACCACCCTGCTCCGGGGGGTCCCATTGTTTATCCCTGGGGAGCCAACCCCACCCTGGGGAGGGAAATGCTCCATCCTCCCCCTGTGAGCTGTCCATAGGTTGGGTGGGAGGGCGGCTGGGCCCCGGGGGCAGGAACTGAGGCTGGGCTGTGCTCATCCCTCTCGCTGCAGGTGATGTACTTCAGCTCCCTCTTCCCATATCTGGTGCTCGTTTGCTTCTTGGTGCGGGGGCTTCTGCTGCGTGGGGCAGTGGATGGGATCATGCACATGTTCACACCCAAGGTGAGAGTTCCAAGCCCAGCAGACTCCAAGCAGGCTCCCCTCCTGGCTGGTCATGCCCTATTTTCCCTTATTCTCTTATTCCCTTTATTTTCCTCCCCACCCCAAAATTCAGAGTACCAGCCCCAAACTTGGGGATCCTGATAGATCATCAGGCTGTGGAGTGGCTCCCAAAATCCAGGGTGTGGCCAGGACAGCCACGAGCCTCACAAACCCACCATCCTCAGCTACCCAGGTGCCAGGGTGGGGGGCCCAGAGGTGCCCAAGGGAATATATAAATAAAAAGATTTAATGGAGAAATGCTGGCTGGCAGCAAAACCTCTGCTGGTGGTATGCACTTATTAATTAACCAGCTAATTAATTAATTAAGCAGAGATGTAGATGAATCAGCTCAGCCAGTGAGGCTGTTAGAAGACATTAATTATGGTCCTTTGATGAATGATGTTGGGAGGCCTCGAGGCTGCAGCTCTGGCTTCCAGGAGAGGGGGAGTGTGCCTGGGGGGAATCAGGAGTTAAAACATCCCCCAGCCAGGGTGCTTGATTTCAATGCTTCAGGTGCTCTGGAAGCAGGAGATGGCCTGGGGGAGGATGGGGACCCATCGCTGGGCATGCGGTGGTTCCCTGGGCTGGGGGGACACGGACTGGGAAGCTGTACAGAGAGAGATGGAACCCCCAGTTAGGCCTCTGGGGCAGGTGGAGCAGACAGAGACGTGGTCAGGTCAAACCTTGTCCTGACCTCTCCATGCCCCAGTTTCCCCCTCTGCGTGAATGAGGAGAAGGACCTGTGAGTGCTGGGTAAAGCCAGACCTGACAGTGGCAGATCATGGAATCACAGAATGGTTTGGGTTGGAAGGGGCCTTAGAGGGCATTTCACAGAATCCCAGAATCTCTGGGTTGGAAGAGACCTCCAAGATCATCGAGTCCAACCCAACCCTAACACCCCAACCAAACCCTGGCCCCGAGTGCCACATCCACTCTGTGTTAACCACACCCGGGGATGGTGACTGCAGCACCTCCCCGGGCAGAACATTCCAGAGCTTTATCTCCCTTTCTGTACAAAACTCTTTCCCAATACCCAGCCTGGATTTCCCTTGGTGCAGCTCAAGGCTGTGTCCTCTGGTTCTGCCTGGAGACAGAGACCAACCCCCATAGACCACAGCCACCTTTCAGGGACTTTCCTTCCACCGCCCCACCAAAGCAGCCCACAGCTGCTCCAAAACCAACTCAGCCCTTTTAATGTAGCTCTGGGAAGGGTTGTGAGGTCACCAGGCCTCCTAACTTCTTCTGTCTTCCTTCCAAGCTGGACAAGATGCTGGACCCCCAGGTGTGGCGCGAAGCGGCCACACAGGTTTTCTTCGCCTTGGGCCTGGGTTTTGGGGGGGTCATTGCCTTCTCCAGCTACAACAAGCAGGACAACAACTGCCACTTCGATGCCACCCTTGTCTCCTTCATCAACTTCTTCACGTCTGTGCTGGCCACCCTGGTTGTGTTTGCTGTGCTGGGCTTCAAGGCCAACATCATGAACGAGAAATGCGTGGTGGAGTAAGATTTGCTTCTTCTCTGTTTGGGGTGGGCAGGTCTTTGCTGCTGCCAGTTGTGGTGGGTCTGGAGGCAGAAAAGTGCTCTAGAGCTGGATGATCCTGGGGTTCGGTGGACCCAAGTTCCTGATGGTCCAGACCTGGATTTTCAGAGATGTGCCACTGTAGCTGGGGGAGTTGGACATTCAGCTCCTCCAGCCTAAAATCCAGCCCCTGGATTAAACCAGCCCCCTTAAGATGGGCTTTTAATCTGCAGCTTGAGCGTGAATCCAATGTGTCTCAGATGCCCTGCATCACCTGAGATGTTCTGCTCTCCTTAGGAATGCTGAGAAGATCTTGGGCTACCTGAACACCAATGTGCTGAGCCATGACCTGATCCCACCCCACGTGAACTTCTCCCACCTCACTGCCAAGGACTACAACGAGATGTACAGGGTGATCATGACGGTGAAGGAGGGACACTTCAAAGAGCTGGGCCTGGATGCCTGCCTGCTGGAGGATGAACTCAACAAGGTACCTGGTGGCACTCCTGGTAGGACCAGCAGGTCACCCGCCCCATTGCCTCTCCCTGTGTCAATCCTGGGCACCTGGATCTGGAAAAACAACTTTTAGAGACCCTCCAGGGATGGGGAATCCAAGTCCCTGTGGTTTTACCCAGCACACAGGGGTTGTCCTGGGGTGGGAGAAGCTCTGTCGAGCAGGGTCATCACCAGTTCATCTCCAGTACCAGACTGGGATTTTCTTTCCTTGAAGAGGGTTTGGTGAGGGAGACCTGAGACATCGGTGGCTCGAAGTCTGTGTCCCTGACAAGTTTCTTCTCGTCTTTTGGTCCTCTCCCCACCTCAACAGTCGGTGCAAGGGACTGGCCTGGCCTTCATTGCCTTCACAGAAGCTATGACCCACTTCCCAGCCTCGCCCTTCTGGTCCGTCATGTTCTTCTTGATGCTGATCAACCTGGGCTTGGGGAGCATGATCGGGACCATGTCAGGCATCACCACGCCCATCATCGACACCTTCAAGGTGCGGAAGGAAGTGTTCACAGGTGAGGTCTCTTCTCCTGCAACCTCCTTGGGAAGGGGTGCGGGGTCCCCATTGCCTTGGGGAGTCACTCCAGAAGAGTGTGGACATAGTGTGGGGTGAACTGGGCCATGCCCATGCAGGGAATGGACCTTCTGGAGATCTTGGTGTCCCTCAGGGGGCTCTGCTGACCATGCCCATGCAGAGAGTGAACATTGTGGAAGTCTTGGTGTCCCTTAGGGGCCTCTGCTGACCACGTCTGTTTGCTCCCCACAGTCGGTTGCTGCATCTTCGCCTTCGTAGTGGGGCTGATCTTTGTGCAGCGTTCTGGAAACTACTTTGTCACCATGTTTGACGATTACTCGGCCACGCTGCCGCTCACCGTCGTGGTCATCCTGGAGAACATCGCTGTGGCCTGGATTTACGGCACCAAGAAGTAAGGAATTTCGACAGCAAAAGGAACAACTGTGCTGTAACTCCTGACTAAAACCCCTCCTTCCACCTCTTTTCTATATGGCTTTTTCTCCAGGAGAAAATGCTCCAAGAGCAGTTACAGAGGCAGGAATTCAGTTCACTTTGACCCTCCTGCCCTGCCCTGGGGCAACACAGCCCCCGGAGTGGGTCCTTCTCGTGGGTATCTCCTGTTGGTTGTGATGCTCAGTTACTTGTGATGACCTGTTTTTCTGAGGTTTCCAGGTCCTTCTGGAAGGGGAGGCTGTTCCCCACAGTGCTCCTTGTTCAGAAGTTGTCCAGAGCGAAGGCAGCTCTGGATAACGCTCAGATGGTCTCGTCCTGAGGAGTTTTCCACAAGTTCTTCAGGCTTGAGGGACGCTGAGATGGTCAGCTGGGTTCTTCTTCAGGGTCTACCTTGAGCATCAACGGGGCTCCTGGGAGGTTGTTCCTCACTCGAAGGTGGGGGATGTCACCATTCCACGCCTTTCCTCGGCAGGTTCATGCAGGAGCTGACAGAAATGCTGGGCTTCCGGCCCTACCAGTTCTACTACTACACGTGGAAGTACGTGTCTCCCATCTGCATGGCCGTGCTCATGACCGCCAGCATCATCCAGCTGGGAGTCAGCCCCCCAGGATACAGCGCATGGATCAGAGAGGAGGTGAGCACAGCTCCCTCCCCTTCCCCACCCATGCCCCAGCAGAGCAGGGGCAGCTCAGAGCTGCAGCCCTCTCTGTTCATCCCAGCTCTGCTCATTCCTCCTTCCCCTCCTGCTGGGTGACATTCCTGCCCTGCTCATCCCCTGGGAGCAGTCAGGTTTGTTCACGCTGCTCAGATATCTCCAGCCAGCTCTGCCCGTGGGCTGAAGTTTGTGTTGATTTTGGTTGGCTCCCACAGCTCCACGCTGTGCCCAGCATCCTGTGTGAGGATCCTTTCCCTGGACCTGAGCCCACCTCCATGTGCTGTCCCTGAGTCTGGCAGGAGGCAGCAGGAGCTGTCTGGCACTTTGGAGACGTTGTACCTGGTGGGCATCACCACTGCTGCAACAGCCCCGTGACATTAATGTCTGTCTCTTCCAGGCTGCCGAAAAGTTCCTGTTCTACCCAACCTGGGCCATGGCGATCCTCATCTCCCTGATCATCCTGGCATCCCTCCCTCTGCCCCTGGTCTTCATCCTCCGGCAGTTCCACCTTGTGTCGGATGGCTCCAACGCCCTCTCTGTCACCTACAAGAAGGGTCGGATGATGAAGGACATCTCCAACTTGGAAGACAACGACGAGACCCGCTTCATCCTGAGCAAAGTGCCCAGCGAGACCCCGTCCCCCATGCCCACGCACCGCTCCTACCTGGGCCCCGGGAGCAACTCCCCCATGGAAATGAGCAGTGCTCCCAACGGACGATACGGGAGCGGGTACCTCCTGGCCAGCACCCCTGAGTCTGAACTGTGATGGTTGCCTGCCGACCACCCCCACCGGGAGAGGAGGGCACTGGGGAGTGGATCCTGGCTGTCCAGGCAACAGGAAAATTAATCACTAAGGGTGAAGAAGAATTAATTACTAAGATGAAGAAGAAACCCCTCTTAAAATCGTAAGCAAAGCAGCCATTTCTAAGATGACATCGGGAAGAAGGGATTGCAGGAGGGGCAGGACTCCTCTGACAACCCTCGGTGGAAAGGCAGGACCCCTGGACTCGTCTCCGGGGAAGGGAGGAGGAGTAAGAGACGCTGCAATACTTTCCAAGAGTTGTTCTCATGCAGCTCAAATCTGAAGCAAAGAATCTCTCTTTTCTAAGCAGCTGATGGTTGGAACAAGGACCTGGCAGCAGGTGGGAAGCCAATCATACTTCCTCCTGTCACCCAGCACTCTTCCCTCCCCGTCTGTTGTCCTTTAGCCGGGAGGAGTCATGGCCTTATTCCAACGAGCACAATTAATCATCGATGTTCATAGCACAAAAAGGTGCTGTTGTTGTCACCATCGTTGTTGTTGTTGTATCTCCTGTAGGTTTTTATAGCTGTGGACACACTCAAGTAACCCCCCAAATTCTGACCAGGGTTGGCAGGGAGCAGCGCAGGGCCGGCTGAGAAGTTGGGGTGTGTGAGACAGGGCGTGGTGCACCCCTGGAATCTTTGTTGCCACCAGCATAGGGACGGTGGCTGGGAGTTGTTTGGAGGCACGGAGATGTCACAGCCTTGGGATGGAGTGGCTGGGATGCTCGGTGGGCTGGTGGTGATGGTGCTGAGTGGCAGCAGGACCCCTGAAGTGACGGTGGTTTGGGTGTGTGAGCCTGTGTGGGGTCTGGATGGGGTTGGCGTGATGGGCGTCAGGAGCACTCTCCTGGAATTACTGCTGACGTGTGGGATGCTCTGCCGAACCAAAATCCCTGGCACGGCGATCATCTCCTCTCACTCCTCTCTTTCGATGTCCCAGAGGGACAAGCAGAGGAGCTGTGGGACATCCAGTCCTACCACACTCCTGGTTTAGCTCTCAGGAAACCACCCCCTGACTTCCCTCCCTAGCCCCCCTGCCAAGGTGAGCTGGGCAGTGGTTCTCTCTGGATGTGCCTCCTCATTTCTCCTCGTGTCCCCTCCAAGCCAGGGCTTTGGCATTCCCTCCTGTCCCACCCCACAGGAGCTCACCAGCCTTTGGATGGGGGTGATCAGCTCTTGGGGACCACAGGCATCCGCGAAGCAGCGGCTCCTGGGAGCCAGTGCCAGGTCCCCACTAGCTCTTGACCCAGGCTGGGGAGCCCTTGTGAGAGTCCAGGGGCCTCTATTGTGCCCATCCATGTTTTTGGGGGATCAGACTGACGTGACCTTACGTTGTTTCTCCCCAGGCTGTTTAGGAAAGGGTGGGATCTTCTATCTCTGAGTCTCTCCTGCTGGGACTGAGGGTCATTTCCCTGAACCCTACATGTAACCAAGCACTTCTGCCAAGGGTATCAGGATAACCTGGCATCATCCCCCTTTTCCTTGGGGACACGGGAGCAGCAGCCTCCTTGCACAGTCTCTCCCCTCTGTTGTCTCCAAAGGCTGGGGGAGTGCCTCATCCTGGGTCCTGCTGGCCTTAGGCTGGGCATGGAGATCTTTCAGGCCACCCTGAAGGCCACGTTTGTGGGTGCTGGTTCATGAGCCCTTCTCTCCTCTGCTTTCCTCTCAATTGCTTTTCTTTCACCTTGCTTCTCCTTTTGCCTGGAGGTGAAGACAGAAGGCAGCTGGTCCATCCACAACACCCCTGACTTTCAGCATCCCAGGTCCTCAGCATCCCTGGGGCCAGGAGGTTCCCACAGTGACATCTCTTGTGGGTGCCTTCTCCATGGACCTGGCTGGTGACCTGGAGACTCTTCCTGGACAATTAGCTCAAGCCCTTCATTAACTGTTTTTCTGGGGGGGGAAGATGGAGGAGCAGAACGAACCAAAGCAGCTCAGTGATGGTTCCAAGGGGCACCAGATCTGTGAGTCAGGATCAGCCACGCTCCTCCAGAAGTTCCCCCTTCCTCATCCCCTCCCATGTCTTTCTCCTTCCTCTGCCCGTGCAAGAGGGACCCAGAAATGTCCCCGTGGCATCATCTCCGGAAGGGAGAACCCCAAATCCGATGTAATTTCCCCGTCATTAGGCAACATGTTCCCTCCCATTTCTTATGGGGTCCGTCCTCACCGGACCAGCAGAACAGAGGATGAGTCAAATCATTGCCCAGCATCACCTCCCCGCCGCCCCGGGGGCCGGATTCCCACCGTAGCTCCCATGGAGTTAACAGAGCAGGACACCTCCCACAGCCAAACCACTCAGCCCCATGTGCTCCCATGGCACGATGCTCCTTGAACCCCGGGGAGAAGGATCCAGCCCTCCGTCTCTCCCAGCCCCAAACCAGCCAGGGAGGCACTCGCTTTCCTCTCTTCCTCTTGCAGCATCAATAAGAGGCACAGTCAATAAGAAGGTAGCGAAGAAGCTATATTATATATATATATAAAATATATACAGAGAGAAGAGATGGAATAATAACCTAGAGATTCTCTATTTCTATTGTATATTTATTCTGTAAATGTCACTGTAAATGCTGNGAGGAGGAGGAGGAGGAGGAGGAGGGACGACACCTTTACTTTTATCTGTGGCAATACTGTATTTTGTCGTGGCATTTGCTCGGTGTTAGACACGGGGTGTTGGGGGGGAGTGTGTGTGTGTTAGGTTTTAGGAGATCCGTGTTGTCGCCGTGGGAGCGTGCGCGTGTTCCGTGTCCGTAGATGCCGTGCGTGGGGTGTGCGCGTGTCCGTGTGCGTGGGTGGCTTTAGGATTCACTTCTGGCTGTACTCGCTCACTTTTGGAGCCTGCGTGGGGGTTTCTCCCGCTCACCGGGGCAGGTTCTCCCTCCACACACCTTCTCGGGGTCCCAGGCTGAGGATCGGGCCGACCCCCAGTGGCTTTTAGCCGTAGAAATCACTTTTTTCCTCTTTTTCTGCACAGAGGCACAGGGAATAGCTGCTAGTTGTGAGCACAGGCACTTTTCAGTTTTCCTTCAGGCAGTGGGACAAAGAGGGGGGAACCACTGCTGATATCCCAGTCCCCTACATCAGCTCCTTGACCGATTCCCAGCCCAGATCCCGCTGCTCAGGGCAGTGTGGGGTCCCTGGCTGCGGGACGAGGAGGTGCTGGGTAGGTCCGGAGGGGTCCAAACCCTGTTCCCTCTCTGGGGGGAGGGTGTTCAGTGGGTCTGGAGAGGGCAGAAAGGAGGTTGCTGGAGGGGCACACCGTGTGGTGCTGGAGCTGCAGGTCCAGCCTGCAGGGCTGCAGTCGGGGTGCTCTGCTCCCCAGCATCGGCCCCTGCTGCAGGGACCTTGACCCCGGTGCAAGGCAGAGGGGATGACTGGAGCTGGGTGCCCAGGGTGTCCCACGGCTCCTTCCCCTCAATCCCTCCAGAGCAGCCCCTTCCTTACCTCAGCTCCTGCCCTGACCCTGACAGGTCACATTAAGCCTCAGCACCTCCCAGAAGCAACTCCCACTGCCTTCTGACGGCCCCCACCCTTCCCGAGCGTGGGTCTCGCTGGCAGGAGCGGGGCCGGGTGGCCTTGGTGGCCGGGAGGGACATGGCACAGCCACGGGAACACGCAGGACGCGGCTGCTTCCCCTGGGACAAGCACAACACTGGCGAAACCCTCCTGTACAGGTAAAGCACAGAGCTCGTAGTGACGCGTCCCGTGTCCCCTCGTAGCCGCAGTAGTTCCCACGTGTGCCGGGCGGGGCCGGGCTGCGCCGCCCGGGCTCCTCGGCCGCCGAGAGAAACCCCCTAAGAGCTGTATCAGAGTCTGATTAAAAGTCTCTTCTTACCAAACCTCTCCTCAGCGAGTCTCTTCTGTGCCTCTGTTTCCTTTCTTGGGCGGGCTTTGGGGTCTCTCTGAGGTTTAGGGTGGCAGAGACATAAAGCAAAGGGCCCGGGGGTGTGGAGGTCTGTCCTTCCCTGTCCTGTGCCACCACTGTCCTTCTGTCTCCCCTCATCCCTTCCTCCACCCTGCACCAGCCTCTGCGAGGGCCTTGCCCAGCTGTCTGTAGGTGCTTCAGGAGCGTCGTGGGGGTTGTTTTCCATCCCGGGCCAGTTTAACCAGTACACCTTGGCTTCCCAGGGCACAGGGGCTGGTCTGCTCCTCTGCACAATGCCCTGCTAACAGTGCTGGTGGTTTATCCTGAGTGCTGGGAGTCTGGAGACCCTTCCCGGGGAAGGACCAAGGGTTTCCAGCAATCCCAGATGATTTCAGCTGCTGGGAATTAGCTTTGGTTAGCCGGGGAGCGGAGCTGCCTCTTCCCTTCCTCCCATCTCTGGTGGCTTGTTTGGCTTCTCCAGGGCTGCTTCAGGGAGCATGAGGAAGGAGGGAAGAAATCAGGAGAGATGGATGCAGATGAGACTGCTGCGCTGGGGATGCCGTGGGGACACTGCCACAGCCGTGGGCAGAACCTGTCCCCACGTGGTGGCAGCTGCGGGCCAGCAGGGAAGGTCTGATGGGCACCACCTGGAGCAGGTGCAGGGCTGGGACAAGTGTCTGACACGGCTGGAGGAGCAGCACTGCCCAGGGAGGGGACAGGAGGTGGCACAGGGGTATCCGTGTCCCAGAGGACATCCAGGACCCAGCCGTGGGGCAAAACATCCCCCAGGAGTGACGACCAGGACAATGGGACACGTGGGGCAGCTCTGACCCCAGCACAGCCCAGGATGGAGATCCCAGCTCAGGGTAATGCCAAGTGCTCCATGGGACACTCGGGTGGTGTCACTGCCGTGCTGAACCAGCCCAGCTCAGCCCATCCTGTGCCCCCAGGGGCTGAGAGAGGGTCAGAAAATCCCAGTGCCAGGGGCTTCCTGAAAGCAGAGGAGAGAAACAAACTGGAAAGGGCGATTCTGGCCCTTGGGGGCTGGAAAAGCGACGCCGAAATGGGAACAAATGTGGAATTTAAGCCAAATAGAGTCTATTTAAAAAAAAACCATAAATATTGAACTGCCTGTGACAGTGAGGGAAAGAGGTTTCAGAGCCTCGTGGGAGGTGAAGGATGTTGCTGTCGGATGTGGGGGTGGGTTTTGGGTCTCCAAACCCACCTCATCAAAACAACTCAAAACCATTTCAAAACAGCTCTGGATCAGGCTACGGGCACGAGGTGGCTTCGGACACGAGGTGGAGCTGCTACAGCAACATCTGCTGTGCTTCCCTGGGCACCGGGAAGGAAAAGGACATCCCGATGCTTAACGACAGGGAAACCGAGGCACAGCCCCACACCACGAACCGCTCTCGCTCATTCCAAAGCCAGACAATCCCCACCGCTGTCCCCACTCCAGCCCAGCCCCCTCCCGTTCCCAAGGTGCTTCTATGGAGCGAAATTGCGTCAGCGATGCCGTGGATGGAGGCAGATTCTCCGCAGACCCCGCCAGGCTCCGGGGCCCGTGTTTTCCCCGCCGGGCTCCGGCCGGGGCGCGGGACACAAGGTGGCACTGTGTGACAGAGCACGGGGCGCGCCGCCTCGCCAGCGACTCGGGGAGCGCTCCCCACCCGGAGAGCAATGCCCCCAGCCGGGGCGTGAGCGAGCTCCCCTTCCCCGCATGGAGGGATGGGGCTGCAAACTCTGTCAGTGCAACCTGCGCCGCTAAAATGGAGCTAAAAAATGCACCTGGCGGAGAGAGAGCAGAGACAGAGCTTGTCCGTGGCTTGTGACAGCTTTTTGGGAAGACCCACCTCCAACAGAGAGTCTAGGAAGGTTTCTGGGGGATCCCACCCTGGGGAGGGGAGTGCCGTGGGTGCCACCACACACAGTTTTTTTATGAATCTGTCCCACCTTGTTTGCAGCACCCAGGGGTTCCTGAGGACGACGTACCTTTCATTAACAAGATTCTGGGCTGGAAGGACCTGGGGAGGTTGGTTTGGCTATTTCTCCACCAAAACAGGATTGTCTCTCCCTAAACTGCTGCAGCCCACCCTCCTCCTCTGTCCTTCCATGGACAGAGACCTTGAGGGGTCCCAGCATGTCCCCAGCCTCTCCGTGAGGCCACTCAGCCCCCTGAGCATCCTGTGCTGGTCTCTCCCCACCTCTGGGGATGTGCCTGATGTGACCGTGGGCCAGGCTCAGGGTGCTGTGCTGGGTCAGGAGAAGAGGCCATGGGTGGGGGTGACCTAGAGACCCCTTATCATGTCCTCAGGACACACCTAAGGTTTTCCAGGTTAGAGCTGATCCTCCTTGAGATCTTCCAGGTCCTGCTCTTCATTCCATCCTTTGTCTAGATGTTATCTGAGATGCTTTGAGCCTTGCAGGACATCCCTGCAGGAGTGACTCCTAGCTCCAAAAAGGCCCTTATTCATCCAGCTCTTTCCATTTTCTCTCCTTCTCTCTCTCTATTTTCTTCTTCTTTTTTTTTTTTTTTTTCCATGGACATTAAAAATCAGAAGGCATATTTAGAGAGCAGACAGCTTTGGGCGGGTGTTGCTGGCTAAAAGATCTCTTCCTTCCCCACAAACAACTCATTTGTCTGCTTGGCCACCTCCTCCCACCCCAGGAGCGGCCGCGCTTGGGTGCACGAAGCTCTTCCTGGCGGGATGAAAGTCGACAGATAAAATATTAGCATCAGGTCGCAGCATTCCTTCCTCCTGGCCAAACTCGCATTACGACGATGAGGAGCTGAGCTGCCATGCCTGGCTGGTGATGCAAGGCTCGATTTTTCCAGCACGGTTTTCCCTCGGGCTCCAGGCTCTCCCGCTGGTGCAGCCCCGGGTGGTTTGGGTGTGGAGCCCCGCCAGCCTCCACCCGCTCAGGACCCGGCCCTGGGAGCTGTGGAGTTGCAGTCACAGCTGGAGCAGGGCTTTCTTGGTGGTAAGATTCGAGCGTGGCTCTCGTGCCTCGTGGATTTTTTTGGGTGGAGCATTTTCCTCAGCCACCCCCAATGCCCCCTGGATTTTGGGGGCACGTCGCCGAGGGGACAAACCTGGGCAGGGGGTGAGGAGGGGCCCTGGCGGGGTGACAGGGCACCACACAGCCCAGGGAGGTGCAGAGGGGGTGCTGAGGCGGCATCCCCCACTCCATGTCCCCCCGCCTTGCACCAAGAACTCCCTTTTCCACGTGCTGACCCTCCTGGATGAGATCCCCGCCCCAATAACAGGCCTGTGCTGGGCTTGGACCCCTTCTGCGACCCCAAAACACCCCCCACCCCCTCAGTGCAGCAGCCCCAGCGGTGCCAGTGCAGAAGTAAACAGTGCTGGCAGGATGGGTCCCTCAGCTCTTCCCCTGGGTGACAGCCTTGGCCCTGGGGCAGCACAGCTCTTCACCTGCTCCCCAGCCCCAGCAGCTGGGGCTGAGCATCACCAGCATTCCGGGGGGGTCGGAGCCCCCCAGGGAGGGGGGCTTGGGGGAAGGGCCCGGGGGCTGGGGTGGTTGGCACCCCGAGCCCCGGCAGCCGCTGCGGGAAAGGGGCATCTGACACGCAGGAGCAGAAACAGGGCGGAGAGACGCTCGGGGAGGGTGGTGGGAGGGGAGGGGGGTCAGGTCTGAGTGCAGCCTCCCAGCCCCCCACCGGCCCCGGGGTCGGTCTCTCCTGACCTCTCGGTGAGCGAGGGATTGCGAGCCAGGGAGGGATGGGATCTGCGGGAGCCTCTGCCAAGAGCTGGCTCCAGATCCGCAGGCAGCTCTGGGCTGCATTTCCCCTCCGGCGCGAAGAGGAGCTGGGGTGTCCGGGGTTCACTCCTCGCTGACACCGACCCCCCGAGACCCTCACCGGCACGTCGGGCCCCGCGGGGAGGTGAGCCGGTGCCGGGGGGTGCGGGGGACCCGGGGGTAGGCGGAGGGTTGGGCTGGGGGTGGAGGGGATGAAGGGATGGATGGAAGGATGGGAGGATGGAGGGAGGGATGGATGCGGGGATGAGAGGGAGGGCAGCGGCGGGGGGGCACCGGGCT
>VZSE01006159.1:4438-20697 GCA_013398275.1 Promerops cafer
GGAGAAGAAGGAGAAGAAGGAGAAGAAGGAGAAGAAGGAGAAGGAGAAGGAGAAGAAGACAGCCACTGGAAGGGAGGTGGCCAAGGGAGGGGAATACACAAAATAAAGGAGCATTTTCAGGAGCCACGCTGGGCTCACCAAGCACCCTGGCTCCAAATACACCAAGACTGGATGAGTTAAACTCCTCCATCTTCAGGCTTGAGTAAAGCATAAAAGAATAAAAATCTATAAACCACTGGGATGGAGAAAATGAAGGGATGAGAGGTGCAAAAAACAATAGTGAACATGAATTATTCCAGCATCAGGAAGGATTTTACAACCTGGATCCAAACAGGCACTAAAATATTTACAATTCAAGAGTCCTGAGCATGTGAAAAGGTGAAGAAAACACGAGGGAAGGCAGGGATGCAGTGCCACACACCAGGCTCCAAAGGGGACAAAAAAGGGAAAGAAAATATCCTTTCCCAAACACCAAAGGAGTAGAATGAAAAGAGGGTGTCTAAAACCAAGAAATCTGAGAAATTCAACATACAGGATGAGACAACAGCAAATCTGTTCTAACCCAAACCTTAAAATAAACTGCCCAAGTTGTGCTGCAATGATGAACACGTGAGCATTAAACAACACAGAACAGGCCCACTCACTCCTGTTAGAACCCTAATTATTAAGAATTTAAAACTTTCTATACTAAAAAACACCAACCCTCAAAAAAACCACTACATTTAACCTAAAGCCATAAAGAAAACTTCCAAAATTATGTAACAACACTAAAATTATGTGTGTTATTTAAATAAAAATGTATAGTATCACCAAATAAAAAACTTAAAGTTTTAAAATAATATAATATATATAACAAAATAAAAGTTTTTAAGCGTTAGCTAGTTCTTCTTTCTCTCCTTCTTAAATTTTAAATAATGGTTTTTAATTAAATAAAAAAGTCCACAATACAAGCTTCTAGTTTTTAGTGATTAACTTAAAAATAAAAATAATTTAAGTATCACTTCTTCACCACCACNACTTCCAAAATTATGTAACAACACTAAAATTATGTGTGTTATTTAAATAAAAATGTATAGTATCACCAAATAAAAAACTTAAAGTTTTAAAATAATATAATATATATAACAAAATAAAAGTTTTTAAGCGTTAGCTAGTTCTTCTTTCTCTCCTTCTTAAATTTTAAATAATGGTTTTTAATTAAATAAAAAAGTCCACAATACAAGCTTCTAGTTTTTAGTGATTAACTTAAAAATAAAAATAATTTAAGTATCACTTCTTCACCACCACAACTCCCAGGTTATTCACTGCTTGGGAACAGCTGAATTCCCTTTTTTGCCCAGGTTTTTAACAGCTGTAGAAAATCCTCAGAGGCAGTGAAGGGGAAGAGCCATGGTGCTGCTGCACACCCATCCTGGGGAGGACAACCCCAGCTTCTCCCTGACATATCCACGTGCTCCTGGATGCTCCCCTGAGCAGCCTGGGGGATAAATTCATTTCTCCATTTTTCCATTTTTCTTCATTTTGGGGACCAGAGCTTCTGCACTGCACTGAGGAAGGGTTGTCACCTCAAGGTGACAGCAAAGGTTGCTCCAAGCTCCATCTTCTACCAAGAGAACCAGGGTCACAAAATCCAAAATTAAAACTCTCTGGCCTTTACTGTGTTCAGCAGGAACTTTTTTTTTTCACTCTGCAGCCCTCTGGCACACAAACCCAGCACCCCACAAGGAGATCTGCTCTTCCCCAGCTCCCAAAAACCTCCCTGGATCAAGGAAGCCTGGTTTCATTCCCCAGGCCCAATCCCTTATCCTGCATCACCTCCTAAAAATCAGATTACAGAACGCTCCCCTAAATGAATATTTCATGATTTAAGATAAAATCATCTCCATTTAATACCCATCCCAGGCATCCATCCCTCACGAATCTCAACACCTCTGCTGGAATCCCAGCTCTAATATCCCTACATAAAGACAAAACCAACACTTTCCTTGGAGAGCTGGAGGCCACTCCTGAAATGAGACATTTCCAGAGACAAAAAACCCTCTTGGGCTGGGTGAGGACCGTGACTGACTCGGGGCAGCAGCACTTCTGACCACCCCACGTGGATCTGCCAAGCCCCACTCCATTCCTGGGTTTTCAGCACTCCAGGGCTGTACCTGCACGGGCTCGTGCTTCCTTTCTCCCTGGATTTGCTACTCCAAATGATCCAATTCCAGCAGAGTGGGAGGCTGCCTGCTCCCCATTTCTGTCTGGAAATCTCTGCTCCATCAGCTGTCAGTGAGCACCAGCTCTCCTGCTGGAAGCACTGTCTCCATCCCACTCCACTCTCCCAGCTCATTTCCTAGGAAGAAATGGGATCCAGGCACAAAGCTCTGCTTTTCCCATTATTCCACTCATTATATGCACAAATACTGGGATAATAGAGTTTGTTCAGTCTCATCTGAGCTTTTTCCTGGCTTCCTGCTTCAGAAGGCAGCAGGAATTGCTTGATGTTTAAAAGAGGATTTGATGTATGGGATTTGAAAACATCCTATTTTAGGTTGGAGTGCTGTTTTAAGGGAAGGGAAGCTTTCCTATGAAGGTAAAAAATACCAATCTCTGGCATTTAATCAACCACTGCCAGCCAAACTGAAGGCACTGCCCTGATTACACTGAATTTTAAAAACTATTAAACTGTTCCTGATGTATCCCACGCTGAGGTGGGACATCATTCCAGCCCTGCACACTGAAGAGCACTTATGGTGATTTTCAGACTGGTTTCACCTCAGAAAAAAACCCCACACAACATAAAAACCCAAATCTGTTTTCCAGATGATTTAACTATTAAATAAAAAGCCAGTAAAAATCTGCCTAGAACTTAAATTGGGTATGACCAAGTGAAATGGTTGTTCATGTAACATAAACCCCTGCACAATATGGTGCTACCACAACCCAGGGACTCAGGGAAAAAGATGTTGCCTATTAAAATGAAAAAAAAAAAAAAGAAAGTTTTATATTTTCATATGAGGTGAGGAGTTGAGCACTGAACAGAGGGAAGGAAGGAAAGAATCCAGTGTAAAGCACTACCTAAAAAGTCTGTTCAGAAAGGTTGGTAAGTACAGCTTTTGTTTCATTTGGAGTAAAATAAAGCCTTTTTTATTTTACTGGAGTTCCTGTGCTGCACGGGAACTGAGGGACTAGGTTAACACCTCGATAGGTGACATCTTCCAGAGATGAAAATGTGACATAAAAGGAGGAAAAATGGCACCAAAACCCACCAGGAAACAAGGTGAGGACACCACTGGGTTCTCCTGGCAGGAACAGAGATCCCAGCTGCTGGGAAAGGCTGCTCCAGTCAAAAACCAGGAGATGGAGAGTGGAAAAATAATCCTAATAAATAATCCTAACACGATAAAAACGTGGTAGAGGAGATTGGCTCGTCACAGGCTGGGCATCCTCAGCTGCCAGACAAGGGCACAGTGGCAGTGATGGAACAGGGAAATGCCCCCTTGTTAAATCACAGCTTTCCCTGAAGAGGAATCCCAGAATCCCAGACTGCTTTGGGTGGGAAGGACCTTAAAGCCCATCCCAATCCCCCCCTGCCACGGCAGGGACCCCTCCCACTGTCCCAGGCTGCTCCAGCCTGGCCTTGGGCACTGCCAGGGACCCAGGGGCAGCCACAGCTGCTCTGGGAATTCCAGCCCAGCCAGGAATTCCCAGTTCCCAACATCCCACCTAAAGCTACCCTTGCCATTGGCATCATTTCCCACAGCCACTCCTGTGCACCTCCACCAGGATTTCCTCCAGCAGGTCAGGGGTGCCTGTGGCACAGCAATCCCAACCTTTGGGGTTTTTTTTTCCCTTTTCCCCATCTTTCCCATTTTGAAGGATTTCCATCCCACATTACCCAGACACAGCACTCAGATCCCTCCTCCTCCTCCACCCCAAGCACACAAACACCACAGTTCAGCCTCCCACTAATGCAAAAAAATGTTAAACCCTGCTCCCTAATGAGGTGGATTTGCTCGTGGCATGTTGATATTTCTGCAGCCACATTCCCTCCCACGAAGTTCCAAATGCCTCCGAGAGAACCAGGAGCAGACAGAGCGGGCTGAGCTCCCACAGCTGGGCTGGAAATGTCCTGGAATGTCCCTGGAGCCAGGAATGGGGCAGGCACAGCACCACCAAGCCCACCCTGGCCAAGGATCAACCCCCCACCCTGGGCTGGGCACAATCCCTGAGGGAAGGACCCGCACAGACGTCTCCAAGGATGGAGGCTGGCCAGAAAAATCCATAAATCTGCTCTTTTAATCACTGTCTGGAGCCTTTATCACTATTATTATTATTATTATTGTTATTGTGGTGCACTGGGAGGCTGCAAGAGCTGCTGCTTCCAGCTGCCAGGAGGAAAGGGAAAGTTTTGACCCAAAATTTGCTGCTCGAGGGAATGAGCAGAAAACAAAAAACCTCTGCTGATGGCAAAGAGGAGGAAACAGCCAGAATTTGGGCACCTTGAAAAACAAAACTGGGTCATTGCTGAGCAGTGGAGGGTCAGTCAGGAGCTCCCAGAGGAGCAGCAGCGTGCCCATGGATGTGGCATCCCCCAGCACAAGGTCAGCGGGATAAGAGCAGCCCCATTCCTGCCCTGATCAGTGTTTTGGCTACACACAGTGGAGGCCTCCCTGTTCTCCCTGCTATCTCTGTGGGAAGAGGCCCTGCTGCAGGAAACCATGGCTAAAAAGAGTTAAAATGGGGCTGTGCTGTGAGCCCGGGATGGGTGGCCCTGGGGCACACCCTGAGCTGTCACAGCAGGAACATGGTCTTGACAAGGAATTCCCAAACCCACTGTTTCTGGGATGGAATAAATCCAAACCTGAATTTGTGCTTTTCTCCTTCCACATCTTTTCTGTGAAGTATTTTGGCACAGCAGCAGCAGCTGGGACGTGGTACCCAAGTAAGCCTGTAGGTTAAACTTCAAATCTTACAACAGGTGTTATTTGTGATGTTTCAGGGCATTTGAGCATTTATTTATGTGCTGTTTCAATACCAGAACAAGGAACACAAGTAATACTCTGCTCCACAAGGGTTCTTGCACCTCAAGTATCCCCAAGTATTCCTCGGAGCACCTCAAATAATTCCAACAATTCCAACAATTCCCTGAATGCCTCACAAGTGCATCGGGGCTGTTTTCACTCCACTTGCTAAACAGAAGGGATAATTCACCTTTAACAAAGATCTGCCATCAGACAGAAAATAAACACCAGCAAAACCAAACAAACAATAGCTCTGAGCTTTCCAAATAAAATTCCTTTTCCCTTTCAGTTGTGCAACCTTTTGTCCCCGAGCCAGCAGAGAATTCACTGCCAGAGAAGAATTTCATGCTTAATCAATTTTTGCTTCACTGGTGTTTGTAGGTATCCCAGTTCCTCCTCTTCCCTGCAAATCCAGCTCAGGACACCTTGGATCTGCCATGTATCCAAGGATGCAGGAGAAAACTGAGGGCTGGTTTTCCTGGCAATTAGGAATTCATTTGCATCCCCCTCGCTGCTGGAGGATCCTGAACAGGGATCAACAGGGAAGGACTCAGCTCATGGGAGCTCTTGCACAATTTCTTTTCTGTTCTAATTGAAGCACTTCAGTGTGACAGAATCATTCCCTAGCATGGAGAAAGCCCACCTGCCTTCTGCTCAGATTTCCAGGAATATGCACAGATTTATTTCTGGAAAACACCTCTTGCTCCCATACCAAGCGATGGGAGAGCTGGGAATGGCCCCAAAGCTTCTGCAGACTCAGAGGGAGCAAGAGATGCCTCAGAGAGGAGAAGAGGTCAGCAGTCCCTGAGCTGACCCTGTAAAGCCCTGCGTGGGCTGAGCTGAAAGGTCACTTCCCTCTAATCCATACCCAGTCTGAGACTCGGCGTCCCAAGTTCCTCTTCCCCCACTCTTCTGCCACTTGATCTGGGCCAGCTGAATCCCCCACCTCTCCTGAGTGTGCTCAGCACAGCAGCGAGGAACTCACCCCTGACTATCCCAGGTACCACAGGGTCTTGTATCAAAGGAGTTAAAAACCAACATTCCCAAAGCAAAGCGTTCTCCCCCCAGTGTTTTGTGCACTCCATTCACCTGCTCAGGCACAGAACCGTGGGATACTGGAATGGTTTGGGTGGGAAGGGACCCTAAACCCCATCCCATCCCACCCCTGCCACGGGCAGGGACACCTTCCACCACCCCAGGCTGCTCCAAGCCCCTCTCACTCCTCACCTTCCTCCACAGCGCCGTGAGAGGCTCCTGAGAAATGCAAGGAGAAAAAAAACGCCCGTCAAGCACAAAAGTTCTTGTTTTATTTAGCAAAAAGAGCACCGTGCATTTGCCACACTCAGATACTCATTTAGATGATCAAGAGAACAGGAATCTGCAGCTGAAGCTCTGACACAGCAGAGCTGAGCTCTCAGACACGATTCCCTGCGAGCAGATCACTGGGAAGATCTGACAACTCCCACACTATTTCAGGAAGCTGCAATTTTTAGCCAGCAGCTCCCAGCCATCCACCCCAGCTACCTGTAAGCAGCTGCCATCACACAAGGATTCCATTAATTACCAAACCCTTCCTGGCTCATAATAATTATTGAATAATTATCCCGACATCAAATGGACTCTGGTTACCTGGAGAGAGCTGTGGCCACCAAGCCAAACCTGGCACCATGAAAATCCCTCCTCAGCCAAGGTTTTTTGTAGGGATGGCATGGCCAACCCCACAGTCCTCAAAAGTGTGACTGTCCTGTTTAATCTGTTTTCCACCAGCTTCCCAGGAAAACTCCTTGGGCCATAATTCATCATGATGCCACCCAGTGCCATATCCCAACCTGCTGCCCATGGAGGGGGAATAATAAATGTAATTAATTATTATTTACATTTCCAGTTTTAGGGTCCTTATATCTGAGAGAAGAGACAAATTCAATGTTCACCCAATATCCCTGGGAGAGTGCACAGCCACACAGAGGCTCCCCCACACACACTCAACATCAAAGCTCCTGTTTGAGCAGGCTTTAAGTTAAATATTTGTGATAGTTAATTTATTTGATCATCTGCACTTGCAAGGCTCAGAGCTGGGCAGAGAGGCCTTTGAAGCACTCCCAAACACAGTAAATTAGTGGGAACCTTTGTCAGAAAAGTGCTGTATAAACTCAGCCAGGCCATTTCCATCCCTTCCCCTGGGTAACGGTGCCACCCACCCAGCTCCAAACCTGCCCAGGTGGCACTGGGGCATTTATCTGTCCTTTGGGAACCAGGACAAGGACAGGGGGACATGCCAGGACGCTGGATGGATGAACAACCAGGATTTCTGGATTGGACAATTTGCTGCTTCATTGTAATTACTGGCTTCTGAAAGACTTCAGCAGCTTTGCCAATTTGTACAACCCTCTATTCTCTGCTTTTGGCCTCCACTGTGCAGTCATTTTGCAGACAAACAAGGAACAGATGTACAATCTAGAGCTGCCCCAAGTCCTTTTATAGTCAAGGATTTCTGGCCAAACAATATATATTATAAAGAAAAAGAGGGGGGAAAAAACAATTTTTGTACTTTTTAAGGTATCTCTCACAACAGCCGAATACGCACTACAAAATCTGAAATTTCTCCATATGATTCTGGAAGGCTCAAGAATATTCTGTCCTGGAGCAGCTCCTGCCCACGTGGGGAGCGTGGCCAGAGCTGCCCACAACCTTTGGGGACACCGAGGGCAGCCCTGGGGGCTCCTGCTGCCATCACCAACCCCTTCTGCCCCTGGAGCACCAGGACACAACCTCTGAAAAGGCAGGAGGCCAGGGCTGCAGAATTCCAGAGTGGTTTGGGTTGGAAAGGACATTAGGGATGATCCAGTGCCACCCCAGCCATGGCAGGGACACTTCCACTGCCCCAGGCTGCTCCAAACCTGTCCAAGCTGTTCTGGAACACTTCCAGGGATCCGGGGGCAGCCACAGCTTCTCTGGGAAATCCATTCCAGGGCCTCCCCACCCTCCCAGGCAGGAATTCCTTCCCAATATCCCAAAATCCCATCCATCCCTGCCCTCTGGCAGTGGGAAGCCATTCCCTGTGTCCTGTCCCTCCATGGTTAACCCTGCTCAGGCCACGTGCCGAGGGAAGTCACAACCTCTGGGAGGTTTCCTGTGGATCTTCCTGCCAGGGATCCCTCCCTGGGGCCCAGCCCAGGAGCAGGACAGTTCCCAGGGCCACTGTGATGCCTCAGGTTTGAGCTTTTCTATTTTTCAGGTTCTGTGCTGCTTTAGTGTGCAGTTCTGAGCTTCACATTAGGGGATGGCAGCTCTCTGCACAGAGCAGGGACACAAAACAATTCCTGCTCTAGCTGGGACCAAGGACAAGTGACCCAAACCTCAGGCCCAAGAGCAGGAACAACGTGGGCTGAAGAGAGCAAACAAGGAGGATGGGACTCCATAACCTAAAGCTGTAATTGGGCAATTAACTCCAATATGCAAATGGAGCAGAATTTATAACAGTGAGATCTCGTGCCCATCGTGCACTTTGTGACCATTTTGGGTCATCTTGGGTGTGGCCCTGGCTGGGCTCTTGTGCTGCCCAAGGTGTATCCATTGAGGATCTCCTGCTAATAAATCCCTGCTTTATTCTGTAACCCCATCTAGCCTCTGTTCTAGCTCAGCCTTCTCAGGGCATCCCTGGCCGTGCCGCGGCGTCCCCAGCGTTGGGAGGCGCCGGGCGCGGCTCCAGCTCTGGAGCCAGGACCCTCAGCTGCTCTCCAGAGCTGCAGGGCCCAGTCCTGGAGGTCCAGCACGGCCCAGCTCTCGTGTGAGGACCATTCATGGCCAGGACAATGCCCCTATTCTGGTGCTTTCTGAATATCCTCCCCAAATGTGTGTTTAACGCTGCGCAGTCCCCGCACACAAACACTTGTTTTGTTAAAGGGATCCCGGGGTAAATTGAGAACCAGCACTCGCTGGAGCTCTGCAATATGTTACTGAGAGCACAGCATATACAAGGTATACGTTAGCCAAGTCTTCCTGCCATGAAACACTGGTGAAAGGCCTCGTTTTAGGAGGAGGCAAAGCCTGGGGCAGATTAATGCTTGTGCTTTCCAGTATATCCATACAGAATTCCAGGCATTTGGGTTATTGGAACTACGGAGCAGATCAGGGCCAGAGCTCTGAGTGAGAACAGGGGTGCACATCACAGACCTCCCACAGATCACAGAATCAGGGAACCTCCTGAGCTGGAAGGGACCCACAGGGTCATGGATCCAGCTGCTGGCCCTGCACAGACACCCCAAAACCCCACCCTGGGCATCCCTGGGAGCAGTGTCCAAGCTCCTGGAGCTCCTGGAGCTCTCAGCGCCCAGCACGCTCTGGGGGAAGAGCCCTTCCCTGAAATCCAGCCTAAACTGGAGCAGAACTAACTGCCATTTCTCAGCAGCAACGTGGGCAAGAGCACAGCCCTTGGGGCCAACTGGTGTGAGCACATGAAGTGATGGACTGCTCAACCCTCCAGAACTGAAACCAGGATGTGATAAACAGGAAATCCCCACTTTTTTAGCACCAGCAGCTCCAAGTGCTGTTACCTGACCAGCCCGAGCCCTTTGGCCCCAGGGATGCTGCACTGCTGGAGGCTCAGGGGTAGAGATTTTCTCTAACCCAAATATAAATCAAATGGAACAAGCTGGTGGCACTTATTTCCCATACCGAATTCCCAAAAGGACTCTTCCAAACAAAGGGAACAGTAATTCAGGTGGGTTTGTGTAAAATGGGGCTGCTCTCTGCTCACCACAGAAGTCCTCTGGCAGCCGGATCACCAGCACTGCCTGCAAGCACACTGCAAACTGCTCTGCTGGTTTTACAGCCTGATCTTCTGGTTAGCAAAGAAAAATCCCATTTACACCTCCCAGCAGAGAGAATAAAACCCTCCAGAGCCCCAGCTCCGTGCTCCTGCTGTCCCCACACCTTCCAAGGACACGGGGAGGGAGCAGCAAAACCAACCCCTTCTCCTGTGTGGCTCCCTGCACGGGGAAGTGTTTTGATCCTGATCAGAAAGTGCTTAATTCAAACTCAAGAAGCAGCCCAGATGCTTAAAAATAAACTGGTGCTGAAGTGCTGCTGCATTAGCATGTTGTGCATAATTCATGTGCTCGTGCTGGGGAGAGCGAGGTCAGGGTGCCAGAGCTCCAGCACGGATTCCTGCGGGCACGGCCGGTGCCAGCCTGCCCTGCCAGACCCAGCCCAGCCCAGGGGCAGGGCTGGCTGTGCAGCACAGAATCCCAGAAATCTGGGTTATCCCCACACATGCTGCCCCTGCATCCCTGGAAGTGTTCCAGAGCAGCTTGGACAGGGCTCGGAGCAGCCTGGGGCAGTGGAAGTGTCCCTGCCCATGGCTGGGGTGGCACTGGATCATCCTTAATGTCCTTTCCAACCCAAACCACTCTGGAATTCTGCAGCCCTGGCCTCCTGCCTTTTCAGAGGTTGTGTCCTGGTGCTCCAGGGGCAGAAGGGGTTGGTGATGGCAGCAGGAGCCCCCAGGGCTGCCCCTGACATCTCCAAAGTCAGGTGGGATATTGGGAAGGAGTTCCTGGCTGGGAGGGAGGTGAGGCCCTGGCACAGGGTGCCCAGAGCAGCTGTGGCTGCCCCTGGATCCCTGGCAGTGCCCAAGGCCAGGCTGCACAGGGCTTGGAATAGTTTTGGTGCAGAAGTGGCCAAACTCTCCTGCTGGACGTCACCGACTCCAAGAACAACTCCTGCAGCAGAACCTGCAGCAAAACCCACGGGATTGTACATTCCCTGTGCCCTAAATCCACAGTGGGCACCAGTGCCAGCCCTTTCAGCTGGGCACAGCAGTGCTGGTGGCCCTGGAGCACAAACCTGCCCCAGAGACCCTTGGCAGCCACCTCCTCACTGCCACTAGCCAAAGCCACGAACCACGGCTGGGTCAGCAAAGGAAAGCAAAAGCAAAACTGCAACCAAGCCCGGGGATTTTCCACCTCCAAAGGAACACGGGGCTGTACCCGGGGAGAACAAACAGAAAGCTCCAAACTCAAAGTGTTTTGGGGGGAAAAGGCAGGGATGGCACAAGGTCTGCCCCTCAGTAACCTCCCAGTGAGTAAACTAAAATCAGAAGTCCATGTCAAAGGTTGGTTTCATTTCAGGATGGATCCTGAGCGAGAAATAAGGAGGAAGACAAAACCAGCTGCTCCTGCAGGGTCAGTCAGGCCCTCAGTG
Source organism: Promerops cafer (assembly GCA_013398275.1). Classification (NCBI taxonomy): domain Eukaryota; kingdom Metazoa; phylum Chordata; class Aves; order Passeriformes; family Nectariniidae; genus Promerops; species Promerops cafer. The sequence continues at coordinate 15,649 of VZSE01006159.1, forward strand.
CCCCTCCAGAGCAAGGGGGCAGATTTAAACCATTTCATCCCACAGGCTGGGATGACAAAAAATCCTTTCTTCAGCAGGTGCTGGACTCAAAATGAGAGCAGGAGAGTGCCTGGACCCCAGGGGTGGTGCTGGTCCCACATGAACACCAGCCCAACCCCTTCTGCAGCTGGAGGGAGCACCCAAAATTCCAGCAGGGAAAAACACTCCCCTTCTCCAAAGCAGCCACACAAACACAGGACAGGGGCTGATAATTACCATGCACAGCTTCACATGGACGTTTCATTCCAAAAGGGGTTGGAGTCTTTAAGAAGTTGCCTGAATGATTCACAGCCTTTGCCCAACAATCCAAAAATACAGGAAAAACACCGATGCACTTCTGAAAACACAAGAGGAAATCAAACATTTTGTTTGGGTTTGTTATCTGCTGAGCTTTGCGTTCAGGGGGAGAAGTTTCTGTGCACTTTAAAACCTTCTCATGCAGCAGGAAAAACTGAAGTGATTTTAAAATGAAAGGCTGAAGGCAGCCACCCGTGGCTTGAAGTCATTCAATCACCAACCAGAAACTGCTCAAGAGCTACTGATTTATTTCAGATCGCCTTGTGAACTCTGAATTTCATCTTGCACCTCTCCAGTTCCTTCCTTAGCACCACCCATGACATGGAGTAGTACACAAGAGACCATTTCACACCCCAGGGCCAACTCAGACAAAATAAAAATAATAAAAACCCCTTTATCTTGCACACACAAGGTTAAGGAAGTTGATAGAGGTATTTGATAAAGCTTCAATGCTTCAAAGAGGATGGGGCAGGTTAAAGGTAAAGGCAGAGGTTTTGCTTGGCTTGTTGTTCACCTTAAACAAAATTTAATGTGTAATTTAGAGGGTTCATCTCTCCACCATCATCCAAATTAATGGCATTATTCGGCATGGAAAAATGGTACACTGAAAAAAATATGCACCAACATCAGCCCAGCCATTTTTAAAGTCTTCAGGTGCTGAAATTAATTTTAGCAAGATTACCACCAGCTAAACACCCCCCACAGTACCTTCGTATTCCAGACACTCAAAGGAAAAAATCAGCTTTATATAAATGTTCTCCTGTGATGTCTGGGTGGAAAAACTTACAAATGCCATCCCCCCCTGACTGACAAAGCAGCTGGGCAGAAGTGTCACCACCTGGCACTGCTGTACACTGAACCCCTCTGAAATATATATATTTAACAATGTGATTTATTAGGTTGTTTCTTCAAGCAAAAGTCTGCCCCAACGAGACCCTGAGGAAAAATCCCCATGGCAGGAGCCTGTCAGGGCTGAGGCCTGAACAAGGAAACCCCACAGGTCTTTTTGAGGTCTGGATTTCAGAAATCTCATTTTCCTGAAGATTCCTAAACCCACCTCAGCGGCTCCCACCTCCCAATACCACTCCCACCTGTATCAGGTATTGCAGGACCTCAGCTCAAATCCATCCCAAGGGAATTCTGTTAAATTTAGGGATCACAACAAGGAATCCAGTGCCCCACCAAAGCAGGGAAGCTGATCCCATCCCACAGGTATCTCCTGCAGCCCCGTCGTGCTCCGTAATGATTTGCAGACCCTAAACCATAAATATATTTTATAAAACAATGCCTGATATATCTGATAGACAACGAGGAAGGGGAACAGCTGGGAAACATTAAGAGTTTTCACACTGAGCTTCCAAATTCTTCAGCAGGAGACACTGAAACTGCCTTCCCTGGGATGGAAAACGAGGCGTGGGCAAAATCCAGCGGGAAGAAGGGAATTCCAGAGGGAGGAAGATGCTGCTGTGGGCGAGGCAGGAACAGGCAGGTGCCTTCCCTGGGGATGGCAGCAACACCTCCCTCAGCCTCTGGCCAAGCCCTCCATCCCACAGCAGCGGGCACAGAGGAGTCCTTTGTCCACCCAAACCCCTCTCGCAGGGGTAAGAGGATATTTCCTGTTAACCTCGCCGCAGATTTGTAATCCAGCAGTCAAATTATGTCAATCACAGCTCATTAGGCAGCGATCTCCCCTGCCAAGCCCGGCCTGGCTGCTTCCTCCAAACCACGTGGCATCTGCAAACGTGCAGGGAGACCACCCTGCTGCAGGAGCTGGCAATCTGGGACTGGCTCCCACGGCTCCCAGCCCCGGTGCCACCGTGTCTGTGGATGCTTTTGGCACCCCTGGCTTGGGAACTGTGGTTTCCTCTGAGCAGACCAGGGCTGCTCACCAGAATTCAGGGTTTACACCCACGTGTCCATTGGGGAAAGGCCCGACACAGCTGAGGAGGAGAGAGAATTTGGGAAGGGACAAGGCTGGGATGTGCCAGTGCTGGGAAGCTCAGAGTCAGAGCCAGAGCTGAGACCCAGCACAGCCAAATCAGGAACTTGGTGGCAAAACCACACCTGGACTTCCCTGGACATCACATTCCTGAGAGGAAGGGAATCATTTCACAGGAAAAGGGGAGAATTCTCATCGGCTTGAGAGGATGGCAGAAACAACACTCAGCTTACAGACTGAAACCTGCATCTCTCTTGGCTTGTCCTCCACATCTTCCTCCTTGAAGTACATCCCATCAAATCTTCCTGGAACACACACACACACAGAGCCCAGTCCTCACCAGCACAGACTCAGCCCACGACCCACAGCAGCACAGTTACTACAGCAGTGCCAAAACCAGCCCCAGGAGACAGATCCACAGGGAAAACCCTGATGTTACTGCCCAGCAGACCAAGAGCAGTGACACAGCCAGTGGCATCACTGTCCCTCCCACTGGCTCAGGACATCCTCGGCACAAGGAGCACAAGATTTGAGAACTTCACCCAAAAAACATGACCTGGAGCAGTGCCCATCATCTCCTACAATTTATGCTCCTCAAGGAGGCTCAGGAGGCAGGGAGGTGACCAGGTGTGTGAGGTGACGAGGTGTGTGTTTGAGGTGACCAGGTGTGTGTCTGAGGTGACCAGGTGGGTGTTTCAGGGGACCAGGTGGGTGTTTCAGGGGACCAGGTGGGTGTTTCAGGGGACCAGGTGGGTTCAAGGTGGACAAACCACCTCACCAGAGCCCTTTCTCAACACAAAATCCTCTGACAACCCAGCAAACTCAAGCTGGCTCACATCCATCACCTCCAGGCACAGCATCCCCTCGCTGCAGGGACTCCAGGGATCCTGGAGCAGCTCAGGACAGCAGGTTTGAAGTGGAACAAAAACCAGTGGGTGTCACGGCACTGACGGGGAAATCACGGCCAGCTGTGCTCTCCTCGTGGTTTGGAGGGCCAGGGCCCCCTGCTCTGCACGAGGGGAGAGAATAAAACTTCAAAACACACAGGAGGGACCTCTCCCACACAGCAAGGGGCACAGCCCTCCCAGCGTGAGGAGGGAGACCTGCACACAGCAACTCAGCGTGCTCATCAACGTCCAAACCAGCCCTGGGAATTTCGTTAGACAGATGAAAATTGGTATTGTCAGCACAGCCCCCTGGGACCTCACCAGGGCTCTGAGTGTGCCAGCAACGCTTGTGCCAGGCTCATTTCTTAAGACAGCACACAAAGAAGGTGAGATTTAGTCTTATAACCTTCAGCATCTCCTTCTTCATACTCTCATCTCCTGACTAATCCTCTCTCCCCACAGAAAATATTCCTCATGGTTTTTCCCCTAATCATTCCTTTCTCATTAATCCCTGCACTTCTCCAGCCTACCCCATTCTGGGGTTTGACCAGTGGCACAGTCATCGCTCCCTCAGAGCCACAGAGAAAACAGAATAATAACAGCCTGGCAGTTTATTCTTTCATGAACTGGTCAGATATTTCCTGGAAGCTGCAGCAACACCAGCCAGCCCTGGCTGGCTGCAAGAACAGCATGAAGGTGATTTTTGGTGCTGTTTGAGTCCCATCTTGCACCTTCTCCCAGTGGGAGAAGAGATCAGAGGGGGAACATCATCCCACACTGTTTGTACAAACTGTCCACCTGCACGGCCAGCCTCTCCCTCCAGCAAAGCTGCAGCACTCATCCTCCCAGCCTTAATTGAAATACATCTTCTAAAACCAGAGGCCATCCAAGCACCTCAGGAAATGACAGGCTGGCTGCTGTTATCTCCCATATTTACGTTACACGTTTCTAGCGCTGCCCCAAATGACGTCTCTGCCTTTCACTGGTCCCATCCATCAGCCCTAACCCAAAGCCACCGATTTCCTCCCGCAGACCACGCAGGCAGACGGAGCCAGGAGCCCTTCTGCTAGTCACAGATAAATCCAGACTCGACTCTGAGCCATGTGCTGCCTGTGGGAGCATCTCCCATCCTCAACACGACCCCGGGTTTCCCCGACAAGAGCAACGCGACACCAGGCTCTTCTCCACTGTGCCTAATAATCGTAACATCTCACTCGCCATTTGGCTCGTCAGTGGGGGTTCCTGACTGAATAGGCTTATTCTTTTCTTAGACATGATAATCTAATTGGGTCTAACCAGAAATAATCCCCAACACACACCAGTTGTGAATCCTCGCCCAGCGCCGGGAGCGTTTCAGGGAGCGGGGGGATGCGAGACGGGAATTACCCCGGCAGCTCCGGGCTTCCCGTGGCGTTCAGCGAGCGCGGGGCATGGCACGCACATGGAGCCGCTCGCCCTCCTCCCCCGGCTCCCGTTCCACACGCAAACGTGGCTGCAAGTAGAAAAAGCTCGGCAGGAAAGAGCTGGGGCGCGACCATCGAGCCGCGCTGCCTGGGTACCCCAGAGGAAGCGGGAGCTTTGCCCAGGGACAGCTCAGCCCTGCCCCGGAGAGCGGATCTCGCACAGCGACCCGTCCGTCCCGCTGAAAGGAGAGCCCCGCCGCCCCGCACACACCCGGGGGCCGAGAGGGAACATCGGGGTGCCCCCTGCCTGGGGGGACAGGACCGGGGTGTCCCGGGAAAGGAGCACGGCGGCGTCCCCCGGAGGAGAAAGCCCGAGGTGTCCCGGGGGGCACAGAACCGGGAGTCCCCGGCCGAGCCGCTCCCGCACCGCCCGCTCCCCGCGGGCTGCGCTCCGCCGGCGCTGCGCGAACCGGCCGCGGGTCCC
>VZSE01006159.1:20715-33642 GCA_013398275.1 Promerops cafer
CCTCGCCCTCCTCCCCCCGGGGCGGGCTCGCTCCGGCTCCGGCTCCAGCCCCGGCTGCGGCTCCCCCGCATGCCGCCCGCACAAAGCCCCGCTCCGCCCCCGGCCCGCGGCGCCATGGGACTCGTAGTCCCGCCGCCGGCCGGGGGAGGGACGCGGGCGAGGGGTGGGAATGCCTGGAAAAGGGTGGAAAAGAGTGGAAAAATGGGGGAAAGGGGTGGGGGAGACCCCGTTGCCTCCATTTTGCTTCGGCGGCCGCGCTGGCAGCGGCCGGGAGCGACTGGACACAGGGAATGGTTTACAGCGAGGGCAGGGGGAGAGCGGAGATCCGGGAGAAATCCTTCCCTGGGAGGGTGGGCAGGCCTGGCACAGGGTGCCCGGAGAAGCTGTGGCTGCCCCTGCGTCCCTGGCAGTGCCCAAGGCCAGGTGGGACGGGGCTTGGAGCAGCCTGGGACAGTGGAAGGTGACCCTGCCCGTGGTAGGGGTGGCACTGGATGGGCTTGAATGTCCCTTTAAATCCGAACCAGTCAGGGATTCTGTGATCCTGTGATTAACTCTGGACCTCTGCTATGGAAAGCCGTGGTCACCAAAAAGGCTGGAGGTGCCCAAGGACAGTTGCCCCACTGTCCCCCAAGCCCCCCTGAGTGAAATCAGGATGAACAGGGTGCTTGATCCCCGAGAATTCACCACCCCGACAGATCCGAGCTGAAGCCGCCTGGGTGTAATCAGGAGGTTCATCCTCCCCAGCATATCAAACCTGCCCCATTTCTTCAGCGTTCCCTCCGAGTTCTCTCCAAGGCAGGGTTTCAGCGTCCCAGGAATTCAGGGCTGCACAGGAAACAGGAGCCTGGAACCCTGACCCTGAGAGATGCCATCAGCCCATTTGGTGACTGTGCTGTCCTCACTTAGGTCTGGTTTAATCCCAATTCCAAGACCTCATTGCCTCCTGTCAGCCTCACCAATCCATATCCCACTGTCCCCTGTCAGCATCCCATTGTCCTTCCAGGGAAGAACGATTTTCTCTCAGCTCTCACCTTCACGACAACACTCGTGCTGCTGCCTCTCCTCCTGGCCATGGAAACTATCCACACGGAGATTAATTTGGGGGGGAAAGCAAGAGGATAAGCACGATTGTTTGGAAAATGACCATTCCTTAATTTCCATTCTGTGGGATAAGAGTTGAGCCAGAGGCAGGGCTCAGGAAGCGCTGCAGAAGCGACGTGCTGGGAATCCTGGGTGGCAGCACCTGTGCTCCTGCAGAGGAAATCCATGGAAGTGACAGGCAGCTCTTCTCTCTGCGAGCTCTAAACCCACTGCTAATTAAATGTGCTCATTCCAATTAAAAAAAAAAAAAAAGATGTAATACATCCAGAACTGGCATGGGGAGAAACACTTTGTCCTGGCTCACAGAGCATCAGGACGTGGCCCGGGATCCCGAGTGATGCCAAAGGTGTGGATTTCCCACTCTGCAGGCCCCAGGAACAGCTCAGAATTTCATAAACTGCTTTGTTAAAAGCCTAAAAATCTTACAGTATCCTTGATAAACAAAGGTTTAAACCCCAGAGAGCTCTCAGGAGTTAATAACGACGTTATTGTCCATGGTGAAGGAAACGGTAATAGACACTTTGCCCCGTGTCTTTTATCTAAGACTATCACAATTCTTTGAAAGATTAATTAGTTAATTAAGCTTCACAACAGTGCTGGGAGATAAGGGAGCGTTAGAGTACCACTGATTACACAGGAGGGTCAGGGAACAGTGACTGAAGACAGTCCCCAGCAGAGGCTCCTTCTCTCTCCCAGCAGCAAATCGCCAGCGGGGCTTTTAATTACCTGTGATGACAAACTCACTCCAATGTGAGGAATGCCAGGATTTTCCCAGCCAATAATTCCCACCATGGAAGCACTCAACAGTTTTCTGGTGATCCTTGTGGGTCCTTTCCAACTCAGCATTTTCTGTGATTCCATGAATCACCTCAGCAGTTTTAGGTCCCTCTGGACACCAGGAGACCTCGGGGGATGGGGAGATGCTGCTGGCCACAAACTCCTGGGACAGGCTGGGAAAATTGCAGGATACACTGCATTCCTGGGTCTCAGCAAGAAGTCAAAGGCAGCTCTAAATCCTGCTATGGGGCACATTCAGGTCAAAACCAGCCTTGCAAAATTTTTAATGAAATTAGGCATCCTTACACTCAGCGAACTTCTAACATCAATGCAGCAGAGCAAAGAAAAGAATTCTTTTAAAGGATGAGATGATTTTTAAGCAATTTGTTGTTGTCTGTAACTGGGATGTCGACATTTGCAAATGCCAAAATTAGTGTGGGTAAGTAAAAAAAGGGACTTAGCTGGCTCGTGCAATGTAAAGAAATCATTCTGGGATAAAAACTAATAAACAAGACCTTTGTTTTCACATTTATTTATTCAAATAAGAGAAGCAGCTCCACAGCGTGCAGTTCCCAGAGCTCATCCCAGGCACCCGGGTGATTCACACTGGGTGATGCCACCAGGGAATTCTTGGTCTGCCCCGGGGTTAATGGCCATACCAGCTTTGCAAGGGCTCTGTGCCATGAGCGTGTGTGGAATTTCACTGGAGAATGAGACTTCTCAGCCTTTCCTCAAGGTCTGTTTGTCACCAAAATCTCCTCACGAAGGGCTGGAAGTTTGGGGCCGAGTCATTCCTGAATTCCCCTGAACCAGTCTGTACTTACTTATCTATGGAAGAACCTCTGAAGGGAAAAGATTGATTTGTGAATCCTCATTTTCCCTGATGCTCAGCACTTCCAGATGGATCCTGAGCTGCCATTTCAGTGAAGTTCCAGGCGACCTGATAAAAGCTGGAGAGGCTTTAATAAATAGCCAGATCCTGGCTCAGCAGTGGCCAAGGATGTTCCATTCATAATAAAGATGTAGAGCACCCATAAAGTCCATCCCTGAGCTGAGCAGTGCTCACTTAGGAGAGGTTATTGATTGCAGCTCACAAAAGCTGAGCTTGCCTCACAGAGGGGCTTTTCTGTAATAAATGATAAAAGATATAAAAATCACAGGCTGCTTTCTGAGGACAGTCTCCTCAAGGAAAACGAGCTTCTGCAGAGCTGCAGGGTGGAAATGCTCAGTCCCAGCACAGCGAGGTATTAGGTTCATATCTAACCAGCCCTCTCAATTTTCTCTGTGTGCTGGAAATTAAATGATTAACTTTGGATCTGATTTCCTTGTGCCCTGCTCTGGCCCTGCTGATGTCCTTGGGCGTCACGTCCAACACTTGTGTGGGTCAGATGCAGCTCCACCAGAGGCAAGTGTGGTGCTGTTAGCAGTATCCCACCTAACCCTGCCCTCCATCCCTTGTCCCCAGTCCCTCTCCAGCTCTCCTGGAGCCCCTTCAGGCCCTGCAAGGGGCTCTGAGCTCTCCCTGGAGCCTTCTCCTCTCCAGGTGAGCATCCCTCCAGGTGTAAATTGAGTTTAAAACAAGATGCAAAGCTGGGATGGAGAATGCCCAAGGAGCACTGGGATGTGAAGATGAGCACCTGGAGCTGAAGGACATATCACTGGATCCTCACATTCCTGCCATCCTGCTGCTGAGCAGACCCACCAGCAGCGTTATCTCCTGGTGGGACTCGGCCTGGCCGGGAGCTCCTTCAGCGTTCCTTGGCAGGAAGGCAGGCAGACAAAACACAGCCTGCAATTCCCAGCAAGGCCAGGACTGCAAATGCTGAGGAAAGTGAGATAATGGAGCAGAAAACAGGCCTGGGGAAGGAGTCAATATTTAATAAAGCTGCAATGTGAGAGCAGAGCAGCACCGAGACGGAGACAGGCTGGAGGAGATGCTGGCGGTGACGACGGCCAGAAGATCCCTCTCCCTGTTGTGCCTGCGGAGTGGAGGGGCTGGAGCTCAGCCCTCAGCTGGCCCGTGGCTCCAGAGGGCGGTGGGGACAATGGCAGCCCTTGTCCCCGTGGCAGGACAGCGCCGGGTGCTTCCACGTGGGCTCCGCGCACCAACGCCCCGCGAGCTCCCATTGTCCTCCCACCAAAGGCTCTCGACAAAGAACTCCCCAGGATGCTCAGGCAGGAGGAATAAAATGAATTTGATTTTTTTTTCAGCTGATAGAAGCTGTTTAGAGGCCTTAAATGGGTTTCAGAACTCACGAGAAAAATCTGGATCTCGGTTTACAGGGCTGATTAACAACATTTGCCTCCCCGCAAGGCAGCGGGAGGGGGACGATTTGCCAGAGCAGGAGTTGTGCAGTCACTGGAAACACCTTTTCCAGACCTTTAAATCACATTTTCCAATGTCACCAGCTCCCTTTAGTGATGTCTTACCACGGTGAGAGCTCCCAGCAGTGCTGAGATCCCCCCTCAGCCCACAGCTGCCATGTAACTGCTGCTCCTGGGATGCTCCGTGGACACTGGGGCATGAAGTAGGAAGCCATTCCCTGTGTCCTGTCACTCCAGGCCCTTGCCCAAAGTCTCTCCTCGTCTTTCCTCCAGGCTCAGGCACTGGAAAACCACAATTAGGTCACCCCAGAGCTTCTCTTCTCCAGGGACCTGCAAGGTTCTGTTTAATGCTAAATTAAACAAAAGGCCAATGATGCAGGTTTTCCCATGAAACAAACATTTCCCCTTTCCAAGCAGCTCTGAACATCTCCACTCCTGTTGCAGACAAGGAGAACAGCAGTTCACCCTGAATTATTTACTGCCTGGTGGAGTGGGGGCAGACTGGCTCCCTTTGGCTGAACCCAGCCAGGAGGGAAACGCTGTGGGATGCAGGGAGCGTGAAGCAGACCTGCTGCATCTTGAATAACTTCTGTGAGCAGCCAGCTGGGAGGGTTTGGAGGTACCAGGGATAGAACTTCCAAAGGCCCTGTCACCTTCTGGCCTACAGCATGGCTACTGGGGTGGCTGTGGTGTGGTGGCACTGCCAGGGCACCAGTGTGGCCTGGGAAAGGCACATCCCAAACCCTCCAAAACACTGCTGGCGTTGGTTGGAGGGGGTTTGTGGGCAGCTGCAGGGCACCCCTGCCTTAGGGCACTGCTGTGTGGGCAGCTGCAGCCAGGAGAGGTGACAGAGCAGTGGAGATGAATCAGTGGTGATGGAGCAGTGCTGGTGGTGCAATGGTGATGGAGCAGGCTGGAGAGCTGGGGGAAAGTTCAGCCTGGCTCCAGGGAGAGCTCAGAGCCCCTGGCAGGGCCTGAAGGGGCTCCAGGAGAGCTGGAGAGGGACTGGGGACAAGGCCTGGAGGGACAGGACCCAGGGAATGGCTCCCACTGCCAGAGGGCAGGGCTGGATGGGATATTGGGAATTGGGAATTCCTGGCTGGGCTGGAATTCCCAGGGAAGCTGTGGCTGCCCCTGGATCCCTGGCAGTGCCCAAGGCCAGGCTGGACATTGGGGCTTGGAGCAGCCTGGCACAGTGGGATTTGTCCCTGCCCATGGCAGGGGTGGCACTGGATGGGATTTAAGGTCCCTCCCCACCCAAGCCAGTCTGGGATTCCACGTCTGCACCTCGGACTCACAAGCAGAGGAACTCGCAGCGCCACTGTGCAACAGAGAGCTCAGATTTGCCACTCGTTGGTAACATAATTAAAGCTCATTTCCCAGAAAACAGGCCAGGGTGACAAATTGAGCCTCTTCTCTGCACGGCACAAAGCTCAGCCTAAGCCCGGCACAAAGCCCAGCCTAAGCCCAGCCGTGCGTGCTGTGTGTGCCTGGTGTGTGTTTAAGCCACGTGCCCGCAGGTGCCTCCACGTTAGCCCTGCCACCTTTTTAAAGGCTTCAAAGGCAATGGAGCTGTTCCTAGAGGAAATATTTACAGCTGGAGAGGAGCAGTGCCTGCATCCCCTGGCTGGAGCCTGCACACTTGCATTGCAAATCGTGTCACTGAGCCCCAAACCAGGCCAAGCCAGTAATTATTGCTGGGGAGGCGAGGCAGGAATTGAGTGTGACCAGTGGCCATGCAAAGTGCGGGGATGTGTGGCAGAGAAAATGCTTATTCAGAGGGATTTGCAGCAGTGTCCCGGGCTGGACTGCAGCAGCCTTAGCTGAGAGCCATGGAACGAGCCGTGTCCATCCCTGATTTATTCCCCCTTCCTGCCGACTCAGCTCCTCTTTGTTTTGCCTCTCCTTGCTGGCCAGAACAGAGATGCTGCAGTGCACGACTGGGTGGGTGACCTCAGCCTCGGTGCCAACTGCGTGACTAAAATGAAGGCAGAAAATACAATCCATTGTCTTGGCCCTGAAATGCCAGCTTTGTTCCACGTGGAGCTGCTGGCTTATCACTCTAACCCCTTCCCTGCTGCACACGGATTTCAGCTGGGCTCCCTGCCCTCGCGTTCAGCCAGATTCCCACAAATTCCTGTCAAGGTTTCATTGGCACCTGGCAAAGGCAGATCCAGCGGGGTGACAGTGGTGCAATGCCACAACAATCCCTGAGCAGAGCATTTGCAGTTTGGTGCAAATCCAGCCAGAGCTGGGTGTGTTCATCTCTGGTTGTGGTTAAACCCGTGGGGATGAGCTGGGGAAATTCTTTCAGCATGGACAAAATTATCATCCTCTCAGTCTTCACAAGGACTGGGCCTGGTCCCCTCCAGCAAACAGCACCTGTGGCTGGTTTGGAAAGAGCAGGATGAGGCACAGGTGACAGCCTGCTCCATGCTGGGATGGACAGGACATCCTGGCATGGACAGGACGTGCTGGGATGTCCTTGGTGAGAACCCAGGGCCTGTCACTCTGTGCCTGCAGGACAGGGAGGCCCCTCACAAGGCCAAGTCCCTCTCAGTGTCCACTCCATCAGCAGGCATTGAACAAAAGCTGGTTTTGCTAACTACAGCAGGTGACACTTGTGTCCTGCGAGGGCTGAGGTGATTTCCTGCTGGCTGGGAGCTCCTCCAGCTCCATCCCTCGGAGCAGCACGAGCACACCTCCTGCAGCCAGGTGCTGGGACAGATCCGTGCCCTGAATCCCTCTCTGCTCTGCCAGCCTGGGAATGTGCTTGTCAGTTTGCTGTTGAATTTTCCGAGTGCTTTAACACGAGTCTATCCAGACTGCTCCAAGGCCCCAGAGAGCACATTTGCAGCAGCCTTTAGAGGAGGGGGGATGCGAGGGGGGCTGAGCTCTTGGAGGCTCTCACTTATCAGATACACAGATAAAAGCTCTGTGAGTTGGATAAGCCACGGCCGTGCTGACAAGGACAAGCACGGGATTAAAAGCAAGGAAGATACAAACCCTAGAGGAGCACACAAGAGGGAATCCTGCTCCCTGCAGGGGTTTTCCAGTGCACTGCTGCCCGTCCATGCTCTCCTGTGATCAGGACAGGTATCCCCATGCCCACTCCTTGCCCGTGCAGCTCAATCCCTGCTTTTAGGGATTTGCTTCCCAGTGGGTTGGAAGCAGCAGAGATTTTTGTGCACCCCAAGCCCTCCAGGGCCAGGCAGGGATCGACCTCTCCTCGCCCACCCGGCTGCTCCTGGCCAGAGACATCCCTGCCCCCTGGCCATGCCACCCCAGCCAGGTCCTTGTTTGGGAAAAACAAGTAAATAAACACCCAACCCACAGCAGAATTCACCCTGGCCAACTCCTCACGCCCTCCCTCTGTGAGAAGTGGGTTCAGAAGAGTCGATGGTTTTTCATGGTGTGGGTGTGATTAATGAACTTAATCACAGGAGACTTTGATCCATCTCTTGTTTTTAAGGGATAGTCAAAAACAAGAAGAACTGCTACCCTTTGTGCTTTTGTAATTTTGTTAATCGTGGAAACCTGGGAGACTTCTGCATAGTCAGCACTTGCATGCATTATAAAATATATTTGCAAAACACAACAACACTTGCTTTCATATTCCAAAGCCAGCGAGCGTATCCTAGTTGGCAGAGAGCTCAAAGGAAATTTATGAAGACCCAAAAATCTTGCAGGAATTTAATTAAGCCCTAATCTTGGTAACACTCATACATATCTGCTTGCACAGTGTCGTCTGCAGGCACAGCTGCTTCGCTGTTTGTGTCTGGGGGTCGTCTCAGCTCAGTTCACAGCAGGCTCGTGGGCAAACCTGCCCAGCTGGGGATGGCCCTGCTGGAGCAAGTCCCTCTGTCCCCAAATCCTTTAGTCCCTTCTCCCACGCAAACTGAACGTGGAGAAAGGGCCTTTTTGTGCAGCTGGGTCCCCGGGGCCGTGCCGTGGTCCTGCAGCTGGGAAGGAGCCAGGTTTGGTTCACTGGGGTTTTGGTGGTGGAGCAGGGGCAGTGTGGGCTCAGGGGGACACAGCTGCCACCTCTCACGGGGCACAGGCGTTTGTCACACCCCACCCGTCCCCAGTGCCACCAGGCGTGGGTGGCACGTGCTGTGCCAGTCCCCAGCATGGCCAGAATGCAGATCCATCACTTGTGCTCGGCCTCACTCTGCCTCTCAACTGCAGCACTGCTTTCCAATAGGAAAAAAACCACCCCAAACCCAGAGGTTTGAGCATCCTGCGTGACAATTCCAGTTCCCACTGTCCCTGCCCTGCATCCCAAATCCCTCCAGCTCGGGCTTCACTCCCTGAGAGCAGGAAGGACATTTGGGTGACCCCCCTGTAGGGATGCAGCAATGCCCACAGAAAGCAGACAGAACATTATGTAAAGGGAGGAAATTTAGACTGAATTTCAAACTGAAACTCTTTTAATTAGTAAACTCTTCACTGAAGAACCATTTCCATTGGTGGGGATGTGATTCCTCATTGCTTGAGGGATTTAAAACCAGACTGCTCTCTGCTCCAAAAAAGTGCTATAAGCAACAGTTCTTTGCTTGTAATGAACTGGAAATACTGGCACGTCTCCATCTCCTTCACATATTTTCCCTTGTATCTTCAGAGTTCAAATAAATTATCCTGAGATGTAACAGATGTAGAATGCAGCCAGTGACATTCTCCAGCTTTTTTGACTGAGTTTTCTTTCCTCGTGGAAAGGACCATGGAGCATGGCCATGTCATCCTCCTGGGCTTTGGGAGGTGGCACTGGTGGCACCTGCCTGGTCACTGGGGCCCTGTCCTGTCCTGAGCCCATCCAGCTGAACTGAGGTAAACTCCCCTGCCTGAACTGCCAACCACACAAATCATTAGCGCTGGTGTTAATGAAGCTACCAGAAAGCCCCTCTGGAGCAGTGGAGTGCTTCCAGCAGCCTTCCATGATCCCTTCCCATCAGTAATGGGCATGACAAGGACAAAAGTGACCCAGCTGGCAGCCCCTGGAACCCCAGCACTGCTCAGCCCTGAGCCAGCACTGCAGTCTCGGAGTGGGCAGCAGGAGGGATGGAGCTCTGGGAGCCATCAGGGAATTTTCTCCTGGGAGAGACAGATCTGGCCCAGAGAGGAGAAGCTCAGCCCCCAGCAGGATTAGGAAGCAGTGAGGTGCAAAGGGGAGAGGGCCTGTGGTGCTTTGCCCAGGGAGCTGCTTTACAGCAGAAAGCTGTTCCCTTTTTTTGCTGTTCATTTTTGGGCAGCTCCCACAGCAGATCCTGTCAGCCCAGCAGGCACCACCAGCACCTCCTCTCCTCTCCAGCCAAACCCACTCAGTGTCCCAAGGTGAGCATCAGGGAACTTGATTCCTGCAGCAGCAATGGAGTGACATCTTTCTAAACATGGAGAAGCTCCTGGCACTTCACTCCCACGCTCAGTTACTCCTCGGAGTCACTTGTGCCCACAGAGGTTGGGACTCCTCATCCCTGGGAGTGTCCCAGGCCGGGCTGGACAGGGCTTGGAGCACCCTGGGATGGTGGGAGGTGTCCCTGCCCATGGCAGGGGTGGCACTGATGGGCTTTAAGCTCTGTCCCAACCCAAACCATCCCAGGATTCCGTGATTTTCCCAAGATTCTGGCAAGAGAGAACAGTTTGAGTTGCCACGGGAGTGAGAGCCAGGGAGGTGCAGGTACAAGTATTCAAATGACCCATCCAGTGTTTAAGCAGAAGTGGTTAAACAGGAATTATTTGACAATGCCAACATGTCTAGATCAGGTTTTTACACATCCACACTTTCTCTGGCAGTGACAGCACAGAGAAACCTTCTCCCCTCTCCCTGGCCTGGCTGAATCAGTTGTAGGACAGCAGCAGGGAAAGCCCCCATCTGGCTTTTTCACACATTTTCTTTTCCTGGGTATATAATCCAGCTTGGATTTATTTGGAAATAAAGGTGAGCCAGAATAGGACTGCACAACTGCATTCTCTGGGAGTTGCTCACTGGCTGGAGATTGGATCAGGGAGAATGGAGGATGACTCAGGAAACAGAAAATAAGATCTATCATATGAAAATATCTGTGAATTATAGAATTAGAACAGAATCACCTCAGGGTTTAATGCTCCAGAACATAATAAAATGATTTTAAAAATCCATTTACTAGTCCTGGTAGCTGGAGGAGGTGTCAGAGCAGGAGGATGTGGCTTGGGGACAGCCAGGACAGGTGTTCTTGATTGGATTTCCCGTGGCATTCCATGACACAGGAAGAAGCTGTAGCACAATAAATATTTTAGGGGAGAGAAATATTAAGATTCTTGCTTTTCTATATTAAAAATAAAAAATCATCAGCTCCCTGTGAGGTCAGCAGCCCTGGACTGGAAACAGGGAGTGAGGAGCAGCCTGTCTGGATGCTGTCACCTCCTGGATGCTCTGCTCTGGAAAGGTGCAAACCCAGCAGCATCACAGCTCTGCTGCTTTTATAAGCCAACGCTGTGGTTGCTCATGAGTAACTTCAAAGCTGTGCCCTTTTTTGATGACATAAACAAAACCAGCAGCAGCAGCCTTTCCATTATTTAAACAAGTCCTCAAATCCCTTGGCCCTCTTCCCTCTGTTTTTTTTCCCCCCTTTTTTAACAAATGCCAGAAGCCTTTTCTGTAGAAAAATGAAAACTGCCAGTGGCCAAACCACCAGATTTGTGCTTTGGTCCGTGGCCTAATGGGGTGTCAGGGCTGGCTGCAGCTCTGGCAGTGGCAGCTGCGTGTCCACGCTGCTCGTTTGGCATTTCCCGCTCGGCCGCAGCATCCGTGGCCACGGGGAGCCACGGAGGATCTGCCAGCTCCTTGCTCCATCCCCAGCATCCAAGGCCGAGGATGGAACAGGAAATGTGACAGAGGCTCTTCTCAGGGCTCATTCATCAGACTGAGCTGTAATTATGATGCCTTCTGTTCAAATATTGAACAGCACAACCTCCACGGCTTGGAGAGCGCCCTGCTGCCACTGAGGAGCACCCAGGGACACCTCCCAGCCGTGGCCCTGGTGAGGAGCATCCACGGGCAGGTGCATCCCCACAGGTGTGCTGGACTCCTGCTGACTGAGGAAGGATTCCTGTCAGTGCTGGAAGGAGCCTCCAAAACGCTCCACGAGGAAACTGCACCTGGGGATTGGCTCTGCTCAGGGCTAGGGAAGCTGCTGCCTTTGCAGGGTGGAAAACTCAGGGAGCAGCAGCCAAGGGAGGGGAAATGAATGCTTGAAGGAATCAGGGGGCTGAGGGAGAGCATTTCCCACGATGGGGAAGCCCAGGTTGGCCAGGAGAGCAGGCTGTGGCCACCAAGCCACTGCTGCCTCTGGTTATCAGAGAATTCCAGAATGGTTTGGGTTGGAAGGGACACTAAAGCCCATCCCATTCCACCCCTGCCATGGGCAGGGACACCTCCCACTATCCCAGGTTTCTCCAAGCCCCATCCAGCCTGGCCTGAAACACTCCCAGGGATGGGGCAGCCACAGCTTCTCTGGGCACCCTGTGCCAGTGCAGCAAAATAAATTATTATTAATCACCCTGTTTGCAAAGTGGCCCATGAAGAACTCCTGAATTTCCTCCCACATCCATCATTCCCTCAGTGGGCTCTGTGGCTCTGGCTCTCAGGCTGCCTGCCCAACAATTCCAGCTTTCCCACTGCAGGTCCACAAGCAGGAGGAGGAATGGAGCCACGGGATCCCAGCTCAGCTGCACAATTGTTTGGATTATCTGTTGCAGTGAGTGGCCCCACAACAAACACGTTTGCTGTGGTTTGTGTGACATAAAGGAACAAAGTCAAACCCAGCTGAATGGATTCCCACATTTTGTGTTTCCAGGAAGCTTTTCCCTAACGCCGCGTGAATACGACACAAAGGGAGAAACAAAAGAAGGAGGAGGGCAGCTAAAAACAAACGAGTTTCCCATTTTTAGAATGTAAAAAATATCTTTAAAAAGGCTTTTCCTCAATTTGTGATTAAACAAGAGGCTGGGCTTGCAGCAATGGAGGGAATTGTGCAGTTGGAGCTCCCAGGATGGAAGATGGAAACTGCTCCCAGTCCACTTGTGTGATCTTGCCCTCCTCTGTGTCTCCTTGAATTTAAAATTATGTGTTTATGAGGTTAGAAACTGTTTGGCAACTTATTATTTTGCACTCGTAAATCCTTTTTCTCAGATCTCGGGGTAGTTTATAAACATGAATGAAGCCACAAACACTGGGGCAGGGCCTCTCCAATCATACTGGTCCAACAGGTGGGGAATCAGGAGCAGGGCTTGCCCAGGTTTGCACGGGAGAGGGCAGTTCCTTGAGATCTGGGGAATTTCCTTGAAGTCACACCGGGGCAGATTTGAAATACATTTAGGAAAAAAAAAAAAAAGGTGAGATAAGGAAACTGGAAGAAACATTTTCATAAAAATGCTGTTAGAATGGGAAATTCAGGCAAACCTCTCTGATGCAGCATTGACAGCAAATGGTACCAACAGAGTGTCACTGATCCTGCGGCAGGGACACCCTGGTGGTGCTGATCCTGGGACAGGGACATCCTGGTGCTGCTGATCCAGGGACAGGGACATCCTGGTGGTGCTGATCCTGGGACAGGGACATCCTGGCATTGCTGATCCTGGGACAGGGACCTCCTGGCATTGCTGATCCTGGGACAGGGACCTCCTGGTGGTGCTGATCCAGGGACAGGGACGTCCTGGTGGTGCTGATCCTGGGACAGTAACATCCTG
>VZSE01006161.1:0-76028 GCA_013398275.1 Promerops cafer
ACTCAGTGAGCAGGGCTGGGGCAGGGAGGCATCCAGCTGCTGAGGGAGCCTGTGGGAGAGCTGGAGAGGGACACACAGCACCCTGGAGTGACAGGGGAAAGGGGAATGGCTTCACACAGAGCAGGGTTAGGTGGGATACTGGAAGGAATTGTTCCCTGGCACAGGGTGCCCAGAGCAGCTGGGGCTGCCCCTGGATCCCTGGCAGTGCCCAAGGCCAGGCTGGATGGGGCTTGGAGCAGCCTGGGACAGTGGGAGGTGTCCCTGCCATGGCAGGGGTGGCACTGGGTGGGATTTAAGGTTCCTTCACACCCAAACTATTCCATGGTTCTATGAAAATGCAGGAAGATGAAATGAGGAAGCTGCCTTGGAGAGGTAGGGACAATGTCATAACCCTCACCAGCTCTGTGGCATGAGCCAGGGAGGGTTTGGAAGGGTGCAGGGATTTGGGAAAGGCTGTTGGTTACAAACCCACTGGGGAGGTGCAGGAGCTGTGCAGATTTGTCTGTCTGTGTTGAAGTGCAGGTGACAAAGTGGCTCTGCCTCAGTTCCAGGGTTCAGTTTGTGCAGACCTGAGGAATGAGGAGATTATTCCCACGTGATGGATTGAGAGTGGATCCATGAAACACAGCACTGTGTTTTCCTGAATGGAGAGTCCCTCTCCTCCCAGGGCAAGCTTTGGAAAAATGTGTCTCAGGCTGTTGTAACACTCCAGCTGAAGGGATGGCAGCTCTGAAATGTGCTCCAGCCCTGCCAGGCTTCAGGGGTGGGATGAACCCAAAACAAGAGCAGGAGGGGAGGGAAGAGCTGGCTGGGGGTGGCAGCTGGGGCTGCTCTGTGTGCACAGCTCAGAGGTTTTCCCTTCACAGCCCCCAAATATCACAGTGATGCTCTGATCAGGAGTGGTCTCTGGCCAGGTGGGTCGGATCCACCTGGATCCTGACCTGGCTTGTCTGGAGGAGCCTTGTCCTCAGGCACAGAGCAGCTGCATGTGTGCAGATCCCTGCCTGGTGGGAATCCTGAACCCAAACAACTCTGCTTTGGTCACTGACATAATCCCTGGAAGCTGAAATTAGCTCTGTTCCCATTCACACAGAGACTTCTTGTTATTCCTTTGGCTGCCTTGTCCCAGGCAGCACATTCAGCCCTCAGTGGAGGAATTAGTTTAGTTTGGAGCCAGTTTATTCTGGGCAGGAGTCAGGGCTTTGACAAATAAACAGTTACTTGAATCAAATTCAAGCTGCTGGACTTGTTAAAGGAGGGCTGGGCCATGCAGAAGGCAAAGCTGAGGAATCCAAAAGCTTTTGCAGGTGAGGTGGGAGCAGTGTGGTGCTGGCAGCTCCTGCTGGAGCCTCTGGAGGGTGATAAAAGTGGATCAACACTACTGGGATAAACCTTTCTCAGCCAGTAAATACAAAAGTGAAGAAAGCAAAAACTCTTTTATTAAACTAAAGTGGTGCAGTTGGGAGATACAGGAAAGCTTTGGCACAGGGAGTGTCCCCTGTGATTGTGACACCACCCTGGGAGCTTGCTGGGCTTCAAAACCTGTCACTTGAGGTGATTGAGGAACCTGGCCCCCCAGTATGACATTTAAAAATCTGGTAACACCTTCTGCTCTGTTGTGCTCACAGAATGGGGTTTGAGCCTGTGTCAGGCACTTAGGGGGTGGTTAAGGACAAGCTGGGGCAGAGCCACGTGGGGAGGGACAGCTTTGGTTTGGGGAAGGTGTTTGATGGCAGGGGAGGTTTGGTTGGTTTTTGGAAGGTGTTTGATGGCAGGGGAGGTGAGGGTTGGTTGGTTGGTTTTTGGAAGGCGTTTAATGTTGGTTTTTGGAAGGTGTTTGATGGCAGGGGAGGTTTGGTTGGGTTTTGGAAGGTGTTTGATGGCAGGGGAGGTTTGGTTGGGTTTTGGAAGGTGTTTGATGGCAGGGGAGGGGAGGTTTGGTTGGTTTTTGGAAGGTGTTTGATGGCAGGGGAGGTGAGAAGGCAGAGAGTGGCAAGCTGAGGAGTTTCTGAGCTGAGAAAACTCCTGTAGGGAGCTGGAGGGTTGGGTGATCATGAAGAGATGGAGTGGGGAGGTCAGGACCTACACCAGGAGGATTTTGGTTCTTTAGGATGTCTTTCCACAGGCTCCCCAGTATGAACCAGCTTAGGGGTTACCAATGAGCCAGGAGTAAATGGGGTCACAGGGATGCTGGACACTTCCACCCAGCTCCACATCTCACATTGCTTTTCCTTGCTTTGGGGCTGAGAACCAGAGGTGCTGCCTGGGGCTGGATCTGCTGCTGATCTGCAGCTGTAGAAGTGAAGGGTTTGCTCTGGGGGTTGGCTCCTGCTGGCCAGCAGGTCCTGTTAGGTTCTTCTGGTGCTTGTTTTATCTTAAAAAATGTAGGGATGGTGCTAAAATCTGGGCAGGGCATTGAGCATCACATCTCTGCATTTCAGCTGATTGCAAACACTGGCAGGAGGAGCTGGGAGCTGGGACAGGTTTTTATCTGGGGTTCCTACAACTGTGGTGCAGCCCTGGAGCAGGGGATGCCCCATTATCCCCATGGCATCCACAGCCAGGTAATCCCAGGGGTCTGCCTGCTCAGCCCTGAGCCCTGCTGAGTGGAAGGAACATGAAAGAGAGATCAGAGCAGGGTTCTGGAGACACCTGGACTTTGTTAAAGGCACCTGAAATGTGGATTTTGCTGCTGAGGCCCTGGGGGTTTGAGGGAGCCGGGGGGAAGGACACAGCCCTGAGACACCCAGGAACCTCCCAGCCATGCTAAGTGTTAAAGCACTGAAATAACATTGCTAGCAGGCACTGGGGGAGGATTAGGAGGAAGATAAATGGGCAGTGTCCCCAACAGGAAGCTAATGACACGTGCCATTGTGTACCCACACACAGAGCAGAAATAATGACTGCAGTTATTTCTTTGTCACAGAATGCTCTGGAAATCCTGCACTTTGTAGCAATGTTTGCATGGAAGGGATACCAGTGCAGTGCTCCATGTAATTATGCATGGGATTAGAGGAAATTTGGAAATTACAGCATACAGGGCTACATTAGTTTTTAAGAGATGCGTTAGGATAAAAGGGTGGGAGTGAAGTGAAGCAGTTTATTCCCTAGTTTTGGGTTTACTCTTGGTGCATGGGGGCTGTGGCAGCCCCAGGAGGAATTCCCTGCCCACCAGAGCTGCTCCAGCCCTGTGAGCCCAGAGGTGACCAAAGACATTTAGTGGGGACTGGAGACAGAATATGGGAATGTTTTGGGGCAATTTTCTCTCATGGCTAATTCCCAGATATGATTATTCAGGCAGAGAGCTGATGACCTCTTTGAAATGAAATTCATCTAAAATATGGCCCAGTCTCAAACTGGCTCCAGGCTCCTGCTTTATCCAGTAATATCCTGCAAGAAATAGCCTCCCTTAATCCCTGGGAGAAATGCTGCTGTAACACTGGGGTCTGCAACACATCTGCTGTTGTATTTTTGTCACATTAACATTTAAAATGCTGATACACCAAAGATCCCCCCAGTCTCAGCACTAGCTGGGCCTGGTTTCACAGCCAGGCTTTCCTTGGCAGACTCTGCCTACCTCTGTGCAGGAGATAAAATTGTGATTACAGGGTAATGGATCATGTCTGAATTAGCTCTCCCAGAAGGGGCAGACAGAAAGTGACATTTTAAATGGTCATCACAGAGATCCTGACCTCCAGCAGAGTGAGCTCCTGCAGAGCTGGTGGGATTTCCTGGTGCTGAGGTGTGTTAGGAGGGGATCTGTGCCTGCATTCCATGCCTGGATGGGCTTTGCTGTGGAGAGGTAGCCTGGCTTTATCCAGATATTAATGATAGGCATTGATCAGAGTTTGCAGAAAATCTGTGAGGCCACAAGAAATGGGAGAAAGCCAATGCTTTCAGAGTCCTGTGGGAAATCCAAGTGAGATGTTTGGAGATGCTGTGAAACAGCAGATTGATGACCTGGTCTTGGGGTATCCCATGGTGGGATCCAGCTTTTTAGCATCTTCAGGAATGATTTATTTCCCACTGACAGAACATGAGCTTTTTTGAGGTTCATTGAGGTCTGGAGCCTGTTGTTTCACTGGTGTGAACCCCAGAGCCAGCAGCTCCTCCTGCCTGACTTGGCTTGGTCAAATCAGCTTTTGGTTTTGGTCACATCAGCTTTGGTCAAAAAGCTGCTGAAATCTGGGAGATTTATGGCTCCACGTGCTGATGGTGCTTCAGGGGCAGCCCCAGGATTTGTAATTACAGGTGTGAGATACTGATGGCTCCAGGGGTCTGGTCCAGGAAAACAGTGCAATGCTCTCCTGCCCCTGGGTCTCATCCAGGAGCTTTGTGAGCAAGCCTTGAGCAGCCCTGGGGCTCAGGGACACTCACCTGAGCGTGGAAGGGGGGCTGGACACTCTCCTCTGCTGGCAGGAGCTGTGAAACCTGGAGCTTTGCTGTGTGGGTCCTGCTGTCACTGAAATCACAGAGCCATTGAGGGTGGAAAAGCTCTCCAGGAGCCTCCAGTCCAGCCCCTGACCAGGCACCGCCGTGCCCAGCAAACCACATTGTGAGATCTGCTCCTTTTTTGAGCTCTTCAGGGGTGGTGACTCCAGCACCCCTGGATAGATTGGATTATTTACAATATACTGCATTTCCTGGCTTTCTCTTTGCATTTCCCACACGTGGCTGTGCAGAGCAGTGGAGGCAGAGGCTGAATGGCTCCTACGTAGCAGCAACCCCCATAAGGTGCTGGGGCTGGAGGAGCCCTCAGGTGGCTCCAGAGATGACAAGAAGCCTCTCTCCAAGCCTGCCAGGCACGGATGCAGCTGGGAGCCAGCTTTTAAGGTGAACTGGTCTTTGGACAGGGATACGCTGCAGATGTTTTATGTGGCACTTCATCTTTACTGATGCTGGAAGACAAAAGCTCATTTAATTAGAATTAAGATCATTGTGAGGAGGAAATGGGGTTTGAGAGTTATGGATTGTGAAAGAATAGAAGGGCTGATAGGTTTGGGGGTTTTTTATAAAGCTGAAAATAATGTTAATTAACCCACCCAATTACCTGCTGTCTGAGCCTCACAAATGTTAATGAATTTGCTCTTGCAATGTACTTAGGAAAGAGAAAAATTCATCCCAGGTGTGGGAATGATGCAGGGGTGGAGATGGGAAAAACAGAGAGGTTTTAGGTTATTGAATATGGCCCAGGAGTGGAGAGAAGGTTCTGCTGCTAACAAGGTATTTGTGTTTAATTAAAGTGTTCCTCAGTCACAGAGCTCAGGTGATGCTGAGCTGCCCCTCTCTGGTGGCTGGGCTTTCATTTGGGGTAGGACCTTAGGGATTTGTGGTGGGATCATTATTATATTTATTTATTCATTCCAGAAACCACTAACTCTTGATTCTTCTGTGGGGCTTCTTGCAGCCATCATCCCATTATGGTGTTCAAAAGCCCAAAGACTTGGTGCTTTCTTTATTTTAATTAAATAAATGCTGTTTCTTTCCTCTTTTAGTCCAACCTCTAAGACTTCTTTCAGGCCACTGTAACAGCCTGAAACTTCTGTGCACAGAGGATTTGCACAAACTCTGAAATAGCCAGAGGAACAGAGCTCTTGGGAATAACCTCTACTGCCATAAAATGGTGGAAAAGGATCTCCATGCCTGGGATAAGATGTTCCTGTAGCACATCCCCACCCTTGCAGGGTTAGCAAGGTGCACATCAGACCCTCAATAACAGATTTAGAGAGGTTTGCTTAAACTCTTACAAACAATTCCACCACCACGGGAGTGCTGAAGGTGGCAGGAGGCAGCTCAGGGATGGTGCAAACTCTTGGACACAGGTGTGAGGAAAAGGCAGAGTTTTAAGGATATTTCCTTAAAATTTCTGTTGGTTTGTTTTGAAAAAATCTTGAGGCATTTGTACAAAATGCTGAATATTTTTAAAAATTGGTTCTTTCTGCCTTTACCATCTCCAAATGGCAGGAAGATTCCTGATTCTGTGTGAAGATGGTTTAAAATGTTCTCACTCTTCTGTCATTTGGAAGTTGAGGGGAAGATTTCCATAGGAGCAAAATGGGGGGTGGTGAAATGAGAATTTGTTTTTGGAAACCTCACCTGGAATGTGTGAGAAGATGCTGGTGACAGGTGTTTGCTTAGAGGGATGGGATGGGGATGGGGATGGGGATGGGTAGGAATGTCCCAACAGCTGCAGAAGGCTCATGGAGCTCTTCAGTGGCTACATATAAAACTTAAACAGATAAAATTTAAATGAAATGGGAAGATTAAAATGCTGGCACTGGTGATCCGTCCCAGGCTCTGAAGCCCCTCTCCTTGAGCAGGTCAAGGAGACCAAAGCTCTGTGTTGGCCACCCAAATGCTTCATCTCCCTCAAAGTCTAGTTCTCCTCCATCCCTGCACTGGCTGCAGTTCCATGGCAGGGCTCAGCATCATTTCCAGCAAAATCCCTGGAGCCCCAAAGGTCTTTGGGCCAGACCCTGGTCCAGCATGGGAACAACATGGATTTGTCCAAGGCCAGGCTGGACAGGGATAGAGGAGCCTGGAGCAGCCTGGGATAGTGGAAGGTGTCCCTGCCATGGCAGGGGTGGAAGAGGATGGGCTTTAAGGTCCCTCCCAACTCAAACCCTTCTGGGATTCTGTGGCTCTTCCCCAGGCAGGGTTTGGTTGGTTCTTCTGGAAAGAGCTGCTGCAAACCTCTTGTTATGCAAACACCTCAACAAATCAGACCCATCCATCCCTAGCTCCTGGAGACTTGTGCTTCCAGGGGTGTGAAGCTGAAACCTAAGGTTTGATCACTCCTGGCTGGCATGGGTAATGAAGGTTTCTGAAAACTTGAAAACAAATAACAGAAGAATCTCAGAATCACATAATATTTTGGGTTGGAAGGGACCTTAAAGGTCATCTCATTCCACCCCCTGCCAGGGACACCTTCCACTATCTCAGGCTGCTCCAAGCCCTGTCCAACCTGGCCTTGTAGAGAAGAAATGAAGGGATTTTTTTTGTTTAATTAGTGTCAGTCTTGTTTGGGCTCGGAATGTAGGAGAGGGAAGATTTAGGTCAGAATCACGACCTCAATAACTTTGTCATCCAGCTCCAGATTAAATTAAAACCCATCAAGTGCTTTACCAGCTTCTAAAGTACTCCAGCAAGAACCTCTTCAGTCTTCTCAGTTAGGGTTTTCCTTTTAGTGCTGAGGGCTTTTGGGGATGATTTGAGGCCACATAGTAAAAATTTTAATTGACTTTCTCAATTTTTATGGTAACGGTACTGGGAGGAGTGATCCTGAGCTGGCTGCACAAAGTGACTTTCACTCCCTGGTGTGCTAATTTGAAGCTCTTAAACTTCCCAGAGATTCCCTGTGGTGTGAGAAAGCTGCCATGGACATGTTGGAGCTCAGGTTTCTTCTGTTGGGCCTCTTTATGAGGAATTCTTCATCTGCTGGTTTTTAATGTCACCTAATTTAGTGCCAAGTGTAAAAGAAGGCTCTGTAATAATTTGTGATGGTGTCAGGCTTTACAAGATGAGCAGATTGATGTCACTGCCTGGAGAGCCTCTGCTGAGGGTGCACCTGAGGTTTGTGCACCTGGAGCTGGCTGGCAGCAGCCCATGGATGAGCAAGCTCTCTCTGGATGTCAGTGCTGGGTCTTGTTTCAGGTCTCTGTATTCTTGGAAGATTCTCCTCAGGATTGGCATCTAGAGCAGAAGATCCAAACCTTGCTGAAACCTGGCAAGGTCCCCACCAAGCCCCAGGGTTTGGGAGAGGGCCCAAAGTTGTGGGATTCTTCTGTGAACTAGGGAGAAGCTTTTGGAGTGGAGGATCTGTGTTTGTGCAACTTCCCAGTGTCAGGGGCAGAGTTGTCATCAGAGCCACCACGGTGTTGTCACAGGGACACAGCAGAGGGACCTGGATGGGCTCGTGCCTGGCTGCTTTGGCCAAGTGACCTTGAAAAAGCAGTGTTTGAGCCCTCTTTGGGTGGGACGTTTGGGGCATGGAGTGGGATTTGGGTTCAGTATCAAATACCTGCCCCAGGGAAGGCTGTGCCTTTCCTGGAACGGGGCAGATCCAGCCTTGGGTGGGACTTGTCCCCAAAACATTTCCCTGCTTTGCCTGAGAAAGGGCTCTCTGGAGTCAGGAAAGTAATGTGGGGGTTCTTTGGCTGTTTCAGTGATTCTTGGGTGAAAATAAATGCAGGCAGTCTTTCTTTGCTTNCTGAGCCTGCAGGCCAGCTTGGTGCACATGGACCCCCCTGCAGCCCTGCCCAGCCTTGGGTGGGACTTGTCCCCAAAACATTTCCCTGCTTTGCCTGAGAAAGGGCTCTCTGGAGTCAGGAAAGTAATGTGGGGGTTCTTTGGCTGTTTCAGTGATTCTTGGGTGAAAATAAATGCAGGCAGTCTTTCTTTGCTTTTTGGTGATGGTGCAAATGCTGTCATCGTTCTGGGAATCGTGGGACACTGTTAAAAGGTTTTATGGGTGTGGTTGTCCTGCTCTGCACTGTGGGCAGTTTGGGGCCGTGTAAGACAGACCCAAAGTTCCTGGAGACCATCCAAAGGAGGGACAGGGAGATGGTGAAGGGCCTGGAGGGATGGGCTGGTTGGGCCTGTGCAGGGCCAGGAGCTGGATCGATGATCCTGTGGGTCACTTCCAGCTCAGCATATCCTGTGATTCTACACAACCATCATTCTTGGCCAAATCAAGTGTTATTCCTTGAAGTTAAAACTTAAAGTCCTCCTTGAAGCACCAGTCAAGCCCAGCTTGTCCCTGAAGGGCCTTGAAAACTGGGCAGGGACACTGAGCCTCTGGCTTGTCCCTTGAGGAGAACAGAGTTACAGGCAAGGGAGCAAATTCTCCCTGAAGGGAGCCGTAGTTTATTGGTAGAAAATGTTCATGTAATCCATTTTTATGAAGAAAACCACGCTGGCCATACTGGAAGCATTTGCTTTTGTATTTTTAGAGCTTTGCATAAGAGAATTATTTTGATTAAAAAGAAAAAAAAAATTATGCTCCTGGTTGAAAAAATAAAAAATACTCACACTGACAGAACTTTAATCTGAGCCCAAGTCACAAAACCAGCCTTTATTGATGTCAGAGTTGCTTTAGAAATGGAAAGAGTAAACAGGATTTGGCCTTTAATTTGTGAAGGGTTTTGATTTTTCAGAGGCATTAAACAGACAGAAAAGATGAGTATTGAATTATTTAACAATTGCTAGGAAAATTAAGCTTCAGAGAGCTTGTTTCCACTGCAGTAATCTTATTAATGAAAACAAAACAATCTGGGGCAGCACCAATATTCGGAGCTCATACCCTGCTGCCTGAATTGCTTCCGAGTGGTCCATGAAGTGATTTTGGAAGTCAAAGCCAAGCTGAGCCTTTTCTGTGGTCTGTTCACACTTCCCAGGAGAAAGCTGCTGTTGATGGATTATCCAAACATATTTTCCCTCTAAATCCAAAGCAGAGGGGAAAAATATGCAAGGAGGAGTTGGGGGAGTTTGGCTCTTTGAATTTTTTTTTTTCACTGGCAGATGGCTTTTAAGTGATTTATTGGCCAAAGCCAATCAATTTTCATTAGAAAGCAAGTATTTAATGACTTTGGGGGTGGGGACTGAGAACAAAGAAGTGATAATCGAGCCGATGGCACGGGGTGACACAGCAGAGCAGCCCTTCATCTGAGAGACTTCAGAGAGTGTTTGAGAGCCAGCGCTGAGGGCGATGGTTTCCTTTCATGTGTGCTTTAATTCACTGGCCTCTGCAGTCAGTGGTGCCTAAACAGGCCTAGACTGAATTAAAGGAAAATTGGATCCCTGCTCTCGTCCTCACGGGCTGCAGCAATCAGTGTGGGGTGCCCTGGGAGCTCCCCCTGGCTCTGCCTTGGAGCACGGGAGGTTTTAACTCCCACTGCCCAGAGCCCAGGCCTGCTGCTTTGTCCTGGAGAGTCTGAACTGACTCCTCCTGAGGTTCCACCTGGGAATGCTCTCCTGGTGCTTGTGGAGTGTCTGCCCAGGGGTGTGAGCAGGGGCCTGGCAAACCCAGCCAGCCACAGCCTCCTCCCTTATCCCAGGTTTCCAGCACGGGTTTGGAAATCCGCAGATGGGAAATCTGGGGCAGAGCAGCTGGCCAGGTCCTGATGGTCCCTGAGAGCCCACCTGCAGAGCTGCCCCAGCCCTGGGCCCAGCACAGGCAGGACCTGGAGCTGCTGGAGGAGCCCAGAGGAGGCTCCAGGATGAGCAGAGGGATGGAGCAGCTCTGCTGGGAGGAAAGGCTGGGAGAGCTGGGCTTGTTCACCTGGAGAGGAGAAGCTTTGGGGTGACCTCAGTGTGGCCCTGCAGGGCGTGAAGGAGCTCCAGGAGAGCTGGAGAGTGACTTTGGACAAGGACATGGAGGGACAGGGACAAGGCAGGTGGCATTAAACTGAGAGTGGCTTTAGATGGGATACAGGGATGGAATTCCTGTCTGTGAGGGTGGGCAGGCCCTGGCACAGGGTGCCCAGAGCAGCTGGGGCTGCCCCTGGATCCCTGGCAGTGCCCAAGGCCAGGCTGGACACTGGGGCTGGAGCAGCCTGGGACAGTGGGAGGTGTCTGGAACGAGATGATCTTTCAGGTTCCTCCCAGCCCAAGCCATTCTGTGATTCCATGACACCTGTGGGTGCACCCACCCTTTCCCCTCCTCACCTCTAGGGATGAACAGCTCCAAAGTTGGGATTTGCTGCTTTCTGCACCCGGACTGGCCCTCGGTGGAGCTACCTCTGGGCTCCTGCAAAGCACAGCTTGAGCCCCGGCCGACTGCACTGCTGCCAGGGGATTTTTGGCATCCATATGGAAGTGAGGTCACCCAGGACCATGCTTTAGTTGCTGTTTTTTGAGGCTCCAGATCCTGTCAGTGCCTGGAAATGGCGTACCTGGGGCTGGCTCTGGGCTGCCTAGCCACAGAAGCCCATTTGTAGGAGCTTTGCAGGTGAGCATCAGCCCTGCTCATCCTGACGGGCTTGGCGAGGTGCTGGATCATCCCTGCTCCCACCTTCCCCACCGTGAACCCCTCAGCTTGGCCTCAGGGGTGTGACCCCTGAGAGGCTGTGAGGTGGGGGGGTCCTCATAGCTCATTTCTGGGCTCTTCAGATCAGAAAGCCTCCGTGCTTCCAGTCCCGAGAGGACCTGGGCAGAGGGAGAGGCTGTTCCAGGGGAGCAGGCTGGGAGCAGCTCTGGCCGAGGCTGTGCCGTGACAGCTGAGGCGGCTCCGGGCCCTGCGTGGGTCCCCTGGTGCTTGATGAACACCATGCTCACATCCCTGGTGCCTTGTAGCTGCTCTGCTGCTCAGAAAATGAGCAGGTCCTTGCTAATGAGCACTCAGGTTGGGCTGTTCTGAGCTGGATCTGACTCGTGCTGGATTTGCTCTAGTCAATGCCTGGGCACACTCAGCTCTGCTGGGGACGCGGGGCTGCTTTGAGCCTGGCACAGGGAACAGAGCAGTGGGGTGTCTGTGAGGGGGCTGGGTCTGCTCCGGGCTCACCTGCCCCAGGGAGAGCAGCCCTTCAGTGCCCTGCAGCCCATCCCCTCCCTTCTTTAGGCCTGGTTTAAATTTGCAGGTCTTTGGGCATCAGTGCTGGTCTGGCATGGCATTAACACAGCCCAGCCCACAGCTCTGGCTGCCAGGGTGACATCCCTGCTGGACACCAGCCTGCTGTGTCCTTCCCCTTCCTTTCTGTGCTCTCTGTGCCTTGCCTTCAGGAAAAAGTACTTTGGGAGGGGAAAAGAAGAAGACATGAGATATTTAGGTGAACATCTGTCAGCATTTTTGCGGGCTGCCATTAGATCTCAGAGTTAGCTGCAGCAAACTGGTCTGAATGGGAGACCTGGGCTTAGGGGGAGGGTTTAGTGCTTGGGAAAAGGTGGCCCAGGGTGGGCCCCACATCCAGAGCAGCCTCCACAGAGGTTCCTCACTGCCTGCAGGGAGGGAGGCTCAGGTTTGCTCTGTCAGTCCTTCCCAAAGTCACCGCTGGGACTGTTTGGAAGGAGCTCTTCCCTCTGCTGAGCAGGGGATTGATGCCTGCAGAGGCTCTGGTCCCTGCTGTCCCCAGCCCTGCCACTGCCAGCACAGCTCTGTTCTCCTGGCAGGCAGAGAAGCCATCAATCACAGCCAGGTGTGCACCCCTGATGGCCTTCCCAGGCTCCCCAGTTAACGCTGCTGCTCCTGTCAGACCCTGGGAGGAAAGAGCAGCTGACAGGTTTCCCAGATTCTCCACAAATGGGATTTAATGGCCACGTGATCCCATGGTTCTGGCTTCTTTTTTTAGGGGAAAGTTCTGGTTTTTTCCTATTGCAATGACAGAAGTTGTTCTTTAGGTCTGGGAAGTCAGCTAAGGCAGGGTGCCAAGGAATAGTGAATTCCTCATGGTACAAACTCCATGCAGGCAGAATTAAAAACTTGGAGAACTGCAGGCTCCAGGGAAGGTGCCACATCAGATTTTGAAACTGTGGCAGTCCTGAGTGGGACTGCAGTTGAACCATTAAATGTGTCAAGAACATTTGCTGCCAAAACAGAGGTAGAAGCAAAGGCTGCCACTGAGAAGGGGTTTGGGGATGCAGCTTGATGCCTTCTGCTCTAAGTTTGGAGGACTTGGGAAGCTCCCTGTTGGGCTGTGTGCACTGGAAGGGACAGTAAGGCAGATTGGGATGGAGTAGTTGATGCAGGAAAATGGGAGTGTTAAAAACTGCTCTTCCCTGTGTGTGTTGGCATTTCCCAGAGGGATCAAATTGTTGGTTCTTCCACTGTCCCAGGCTGCTCCAAGCCCTGTCCAACCTGGCCTTGGACATATTCAGGGATCCAGGGGCAGCCACAGCTTCTCTGGGCACCCTGTGCCAGGGCCTGCCCACCCTCACAGGGAAGGATTTATTCCCTGTCTTTAACCTAAATTTCTCCTCTGGCAGTTTGTACCCATTCCCCTTGTCCTGTCCCTCCAGTTCCTGCTGCAGGGTCCCTCTCTGCCTTCCCCTCCAGACCCTGGGAGGTGCTGGGAGGTCTCCAACAGCCTCCCCTTCCCCAGGTGAACAATCCCAGCTTTCCCAGCCTGTGTCCATGGGGAGGTGTTCCAGTCCCCCCATTAACCTCATGCAGCACCTGCCCCGAGTCTCCCTCTCCTTCCCAGGGAACTGGGATATCTCAGTGCATTTCCTGCTCCTCTTTGGTAAAGGAAAGGGATGGGAACACTTCCTGAGAGCTGTATCAGCCCCGTGTTTAGGCTTATCTCTCTGCTTCAGTTGACAGCTGTGTGGGTATCATCTCCAAAGCAGAAAATAAACAAACTCCAGGAGCTCTGAGTTCTGTATTTTCTCTCTGTCCGTAGGCAGCTGCACTTGTATGTGGGCAGTAATGGCTTTGTCACTTTTCTGAGAGGGAACAAAATGAAAAATCTGGGGGTTTTTTTAGATGATGAAGTCTGCTGAAGCTCTTTCCCCTTCCTCAGAGTGAATTTCAGGATCTATCTTGTCTAATCCACAAGATACTTTGTTTTCTTTGTGTTGCAAAGCTCTCTGTCCACTGGTCAACAAATGTCTGGTGTCCACTAGAATATTCCTGCTGGAAGAAAACATGTTTGGAAGGAGAGAGAAGCACACAAGGTGCAGTGTTAAGGATGGAATCCTGTTCTGGAATTCCATGTTTCATTCCCAGTCTGAGAGACCTGAGCTGGTGTTTGGAGCAGCCTTGAAGAGCTCTGGCTGAAGATGCTCTAAAAAGAAAGTGGGAAAGAAGGAGAGGAGAGATTCCAGTTCCTTTTGGAACAGGAATGACAAGATGGGGGAAGCAGATGGCTGCTTTGCTGGATTGTTCCATCTCATTTGGGGGTGGGAACTTGCAGTTATTTCCAGGAAAAATCACTTGGGAATTCATGGGAACAGAGATACTACAGGATTTGCAGTTTTTGTGTGCTGTGGCACCATGCTGGTGTCCTTCCATATCTTCCATCCAAAGGGGCTCTCAACGCTGTCTGAGATTTCCAGGGAGGCCTTGACACAAACCAAGGGGCTGTGCAGCCCTAGCAGTGCTCAGGGCTCACAGCAGAGCCACATTTTCCATTTTAGCAGGGAAGACAATGTAGTTTGAGTGCTTTTTTCCAGGGAGCAGTGCTTCTCTTGGCCAAACTGGCCATAAATCAGCCCAAACTCCCTGTGTGCCTGCAGAAGTGGCTTCATTTCAGTTGTGAGGGAGAATTTGCTTCTCCTGCAGTTGTTTCTTTCTCAGCTTTTGTGAAATAGGCTTTAATATAGAAATAAATCATCAGAGCATTACTAAATTAAAAATAAGCATAGAAACAGACAGAGCTGCCAAGCTGAGGTTAAACTTGGAGCAGGAGATCAGATTATGGTTTCATCACTGTTTCTTCCCACTCTTTGCTTAATTTGGTACTTAAACGAACCTAATAAGCATTGCAGAGCTCTGCACACCCAGCTGCTTTGGAGAGCAGTCTCCTGGTCCTCATGTTCTTATTTTGGGTCACACACATCACTGCACTGATGTGCTGGAGCTGTACTTGTAGATGCCACAATTTATTGGGATGCAGAAGGATTACGCTTGCTTGGAGCAGAGATTAGCATCAAGTTTACCTACCCTCCCTGCGAGGAAAAAGGAACATTTCCAGTCCAGTCCAGGCCTTGTTTACTCTCAGACCTGACCCCAGCTCACTTTTGAAGAGTCTTGGAGCAACAGCATCATCAGGAGGAAAAGTGACCATCACTGACAGGCAGCTGGGAACGTCCCAGGGACAGACTGGCCAAGGGTGGAGGGGCTGGTGCTGCCAGGGATTTACAGAAATGTGCCCAGAGCAGGGGAGGGTGGGGAGGGGTGGACACAGAGCAGCTGTGGCAGCCCCTGGATCCCTGGAGGTGTCCAAGGCCAGGCTGGATGGGGTTGGGGCACCCTGGGATAGTGGAAGGTGTCCCTGCCATGGCAGGGGTGGCACTGATCAGCTTTAATGCCCCTCCCAACCCAAACCATTCTAGGATTCCTGGTTTCATTCCCAGTCTGAGATCTAAGCTGGTGTTTGGAGCAGCCTTGAATTTCACAAACGCTTTGTCCCTTTCAAAGCCTCATTTTTAATTCCTCTTCCCCTCCATTCCCAGCACTTCAAGGAATGGGATGATATTTTCATCTTGTTTTTCCTCTTTATTTTACTGAAAGTTCAATGTGGCAAAATCCTTGAGCATGTTCCTGCCTTGGAGAGCTGAAAGGAATCTCTAAATGGTGCTGGATGTGATCCACATGATCCATCCAGGACTTTGCTGAGTCCTGGCCACTGTTTGCAATGTTCTGTACTGGTCTTTTTGCTCTTTGTTTTCTGTAATCTCCATTGGTTGTGTGATGCCATTGCTAAACAAATGAGATGATAATTAGCATAGCAACATCAGAGGAAGTTGATTTTCTGT
The DNA here is from genome assembly GCA_013398275.1 of Promerops cafer. Lineage (NCBI taxonomy): Eukaryota > Metazoa > Chordata > Aves > Passeriformes > Nectariniidae > Promerops > Promerops cafer. The sequence goes on from VZSE01006161.1 coordinate 15,412, forward strand.
CTGTAATAGGGATGATGATAATTAAACATGCATGACCTCATTGGGCTGAATAGGAATCAATTAAAATTAAAGCTTGTTGGGAATTCTTTTTCTCCTGTGAAATTTTTCAGAGAAAGCAAGAACAACATAACAAGTCCTAATGAAAGGAAATTGGGCTGATTTGCACCCTCAGTATTAAAAAATGAAAAAGTTGGGAGATTTTTCAGGGAGGGAAAATTTGATGGTACCTCCCCTGCCCTGCCCCAGCCGTGTGTAAATGCCCATTTTGATGAAGTTTTTCATTTGGAAAAACAAAGTTTAGAACTTCCCAGTTGTTTCTAACACTGTTTAGAAAAACTCAGATCAAACGTGTGGAAATGCTTCCCCAGTTTGTGTCCAGAGAGGCTCTGTGGCCAGCAGGGTGCATAAATTAGTTTTGTAGCATGTCTTAAATTCCTGTGCATGAGTGAGCATTGCACTGGAGCAGCTCATTAGAGGGAAATGATTTATTATTGGAGAGGTGGAACAACAGAGGGTTAAAGTTGGAAGCCCAAGTCTGGGCCCCAGAGCCCTAAGTCTTGCCCAGGGCCTCTGGGTTTGGGTTTTGGGAGAGGTTTGAAACCTCTCAACCTGCAGGTTGGTTCAGGTCAGAGCAGGGGCCTGAAGAATGGCAAACCAAATCTTGGGTAGTCCCAGGCCCATGTCTGTAGGAATGCACCCCCACTGTAGCAAAGGGTTCCATGTTAGGAATGGTTTGGGTTTTACTCTTTGTTCCACTAAGAAAGTAAAAAGCCAGAAAGTTCCTCCCCTATTAGGCTGTGTGCCAGCTGAAGACACTTCAGAGGTACTGGAGTTCACCTCAAACCTGCTGCCACCTTACTGGGCAGGATGCCAGAGACCCCCACCTCAGTCATTGCTACAAAAAGAGGCTGGACAAAGGGCCTCGTGGCACTTCTGGGGTGTTGTAGCAGGAACACAGGCTCTGGTGCTCCTGGCACAGCTTTTCTCTGTAGAGTTTGTTATTTTAATCTTTATTAAAATGTTTTTCAGTTTCAAACTCTCCCATTAATGCCATCCTGCTAATATTTTTTGCCATTTGGGATTGCTGGACAAAACCCAGAAGTGATGGACCTGCAGAGGGCTTATTAGACCTGGCTCTTGGTGAATTCCATCACATGTTCTGCATTTTGGGATTTGCTTCCAGGCCTTTGGTTGGAGCTCTTCTAATCTGTGTGATTCATCAAAGGTGGGAAGGGATTGGAAGCAAGATCCACTCCCAGTCACTGTGGTGAGGGTGCACAGGGATCCTCTGGATTCAGCTGCTGCTTCCCATTCCTGATGTCCTGGACACACATCCTGAGCAAGGCACTCCACGTGTTTGCTCTGGGACAGTGCTGTCCTTGGAAAGGGCCACTGAGGGAATGGCCTCAGGCTGGGCTCAGGTGGGACATCAGCAGGAATTTCCCCATGGGAAGGCTGGCCAGGCATTGGAACTGCCCAGGGAGGATTGGAGTCCCCATCCCTGGAGGTGCCCAAGGAAGGGCTGCCCTCAGTGCTCTGGGCTGGGGACAAGGTGGGACTGGGCACAGGGTGGACTCGATGGTCTTGGACAGCTTTTCCAACCTAAATGACTCTGATTTTCTCACCTTTCCCCCTTCCCTAGCAGAAAAACCAATAAATCTCACATCCAGTCAGAGTCAAACAAATGCTAAAATCCTTCTTTCTTCTCCTCTTTGGAAAAGGTTTGTTTCTTCACCATCCATTGGTGTCATGGAGGGTGTGGTGACATTTCTGTGTGGTGGCAGGCGGTGGCTTAAATTCTAAGTGTGGCCTCTGGTTCCTGTTGGGATTTGACACTTTTTTACACCAGTGATGGGGCCACTTCTGAGTCAGTCTCAGATTGCCCCATGTCTCATAAATGACACAACACAAGCTCGTGTCTTTGCAGGTGACACTCAGACCATGGCATGAGAGGTGAGCATACAAAATATGTGACAAAATACTGCTGTGTCTTTGGTTTGAATATATCCATTTAAGCTTCCATGTTTTCCACGTGGATTTTTTCATCTGCCACGAGCATCTTTGTGAACATGGAGAAGTGTTCCTGAGGAGAGATGCAAGATGCATCTCTGATAGCTTAAACCAGCAAATCCTGGCTTTATTTAGTTTTCATCTCATCCTGGCTTTGCCTCATTTAGGTTGCTTTTCTGCAAGATGGGGCAGTCAGAACTGAGAGTGATGGGTTCATTTTCTCTATCCTCATAGGCTTCACTAAAAACACAGAAGTTCTATCCCCAGGCATCAGCTAAAAGGAGTTTCTGGGGCTGCAGGAGTCGCCCCAGCTGAGTTCAGATGAAGGCAGCACAAAAGGCTCAGTCCCTGATGTGAGCATTCTGCTGCCTTTCCACGTGCCAGTGCAGTGCTTTCCTCCTGCATTTGGCCCTGGAGCTGCACAGAAGGCAGCTCCTGCCAGTGGCTTTCCAAGAGGGAGGAATGCTGCCAAGTCTTCTTCAGGCACTTTCTACCCAGTGGTTTCTATCACACCCCATGGAGTCGTTCACTGAATGCCCTGGGTGGGGAACCATCCCCATGGATGCAGTGGGGCTGTGTTTGTGTTCCCCTACAGGGATGTGGGTCCTGTCCACAGCACCATAAAAGCCACTGGACAGAATATCCTGGGCTGGAAGGGACTCCCAAGGAGCATCAAAGTCCAGCTGCAGTGGACAGCCCCAAGAATCCCCCCCAAGCCTGAGAGCGTTGTCCAACGGAGCTGTTTGCTGAGCTGTGCACTGTTTGTGGGGAAAGGGGTTAATGAGGACTCAAGAGGGTATTTCCCTGCCTCTCTGCTCCTCATCAGGTGGAGTCTTAGGATCCCTGTGGAAGAAAGATTTGTCCTGGAGCAGCTCCTCCCTCAGTTGCTGGGGGTCAGTACCTGCTGCCATCCCACAGTCGTGGGCAGGGTCCCTCTGCCTGCTCGTGGGGCCAGGGGGGGGTTCCTGGGGGTTCAGCACTGCTCCCACAGGTTCTTTGGACTGACAGCAGGGGAAAACCATCCTTTGGTTATGTCCATGCATTTGCTGTTGCCATCACGTGTGACCTCTTTTTGGTGGCCTCTGGTGGAAAAGAGCAGAGTTGAATGAACAGGAGGAGTTTTGCTGTGCCAGTGGTTAGGAGAGGCAGGGAACCACGGACTGGGCCAGGCTGGAGGGAGCACAGAGGGTCCCTGGTGCCACCTCCCTGCTCAGGCAGGGCCATGGCAGAGCACAGGGCACAGCATTGTGCCCAGAGGGCTCTGCAATATCCCCGCTGAGGGACACTGCAGCCCCTCCCTGGGCAGCCTGCTCAGGGCTGGCACTGCCCAGGGCAGAAGTTGTGCCTCCTGTGCAGGGGCAGCTCCTGGGCTCAGGCCCTGCCCGTGGCTCTGGTGCCACTGCTGGGCACGTTTTAACTCCTGAGCTGCCCTGGCCTCGCTGTGCCCCACGAGGTGTGCTCACCATCCCACGGCGTTTTCCTGGGCAGGGGAAGCTGAACTTGTCCATTTGAAGTGAGATTTATAAAACACAGTGAATTTCATGAGGGCTGAGAGCTGCACTGGGCTGGAGGATCAGACAGTGAGCTGTAATGGGAGGACCTGGTTCATGAGGACAGATCTGGGAGAGGGATTCTCTCTTCTGCCTCCTAATTGCCCTATCAAGGCCAGGATCAAACAGGCAGGATGCAAGTGAGTGCTGCTGCCCAAGATGCTGCTCTAATTAGAGCAGTCCCTGAACCTCATGCAGACTTACAGTGTAGTATCAATTCAGGTTAAATTGGGAAACTGAGCAGAAAATTGCTGTCTGGTGTTTGGAGTGGTTTCTGCATCTTAACATTATCTGATATTGTATCATTATGTACTGATGCAAAATGCCAACAAGTAATGGCAGAGCCCTGCAAGTAATGACACCAGGATGGGAGAGCAGGAAATAGTGAGAGAAATTTAATTTCTTATGCAGTTTCATGAAATAAAGTCAACTCAGGTACACACTTGTTCAGATTAAATATAATGATCTGTGTCTGCAGCCCAAGTCTGCCGGGAATGCACATCCAGAGGCTGGGCATGGAGAGGGGAGAGTTGCCATGGAAATACAGCCCATGTCACACTTGCAGCGTTGCAAATGGCTCATGTGTCATGGCTCATTTTCCACAAGAAGCAGGGAAAAGTGGGAATTAAGGGAAAACATCTTTAAATGTTTGCAGCAAGGCAGGGCCGGGACTGTGTGGGGACAAACGTTGGGAGTGCTGAGTGTTTGTGGGGAGAAGGGAGCCCAAGGCACACCTGGGGCAGGGCTCTGCTGCATTCTGGGCTGCCTGATCCCTTCTCCTTCCTGCTGCTGGGGCAGCACAGCTGGAACACCCCTGGGCTGGCTGGGCTTCCCCTGCCTCCCCTCGGGGGACTGCACAGGGCCACAGCTTTCCCTCACTTTGCTCCCTCCAAGCCTTTGGCAGCCCAGTTCCTGCCCTTGCCTGTTCCATTCCGAGTTGCCTGAGCTGTGCCAGATGATCCAGAGTCATTGCTTGATCTGTCCTGTAATTGGGAACTCACTTGCTCTTGTGGGGACTAACACAGATCTGCTTTAAAATTGGATGAAGTGCTCAAGGGTATTTTTCTTCTTTTGTTCTGATTTTGGGGGGGAATAATGGTTTTGCCATGCAAAAATAAATGAGGCTGCTAGACAAACAGCTTGGGTTGTTAGAGCCTCTCTCCAAGTAATGATGGTGTAATTTCAGGCCTCTGAAATAAGAAGCAAACAATAAATAAATGATTAACCTGTCTTTAGAGTATTGAAATCTCTGTGTATTTTAAGGCTGTAGTGGGTAAATAGGAGCAAATGAGTGTTTGAACAGGCAATAGAGGAACGACAGGAGGATCAGGGAACCAGAATCCATGAGAACTCCCAGCTCAGGACCTGCCCAGCTCCTGCCAGGCTCAGTTATCTCTGTTTCTGGTATCAGTTTCCCTGTGGCATGGCTGTAACAGCCCAGGGTCGAGTGTAGGGTGGGTTTTGAGGTGTGACCTGGGAGTTCCTTAAAGAACAGAGCTATTTCTGTGTGGAGAGGAGAGAAGGAGCTGGACAGCTCTTCCCTGGTGGTGACAGCCCTGGTGCTGCTGTGCTTGGAGGGGTGCTGAGGGACAACTGGGCTGTTTGATTGCAGTGGGACTCAGCTCTCAGCTGCTCATCCCCAGCATGTTAAAGAAACTCTGCTGGGGCTGAGCTCTGCAGAGCCAGAGGGTCCCTGGCAGCCCTGGCACAGCCCAGGGCAGGGAGGCAGAGGGTGGCACAGAGAGGAAAACACACATCCTCCCTCTTCCTCCCTCTTCTTCCATCTTCCCTTTCCCTCCCCTATCTTCCACTCCAAGCAACTTGGCACCTCCAGCACCCTGAGGTGAAAGGTGGCTCAAATTGGAATGTAAATCTCGGGTCCCTTCACTGCTCTGGGTTCTGTCAGCTGAGGAACGCTGCCAGATCCCACCTGGGTGTGAGCTGGGCTCGTGTCCCAGAGCTGCAGCTCCAAGGAGAGTTTATTCTCTAAAGCAAGGTGATGCTCCTTAAAATTAAGTGTCATTTCTCTCTTCTTGCTGATGTATTTCCTTGAACAGCAAAGAAAGGCTGCAGAGGAAAACTGAGTGGAGTTCCTGCTGAATTCAAACACACTCTAGTGATAAATATGGTTCTGAATAAACCTCCTTGTAGTCACAAATCAATTAATCTTTTTTTTCCCTGTGTGCTCCATCCTAAGGATTTACTTTCTCATTGAGCTTTCCTAGCTTGTGCAGTACCTAATTCTTCACCTGGATAAATAACTGGTGGCATTTTTATTCCACAGCAAACTGGCATTATCTTTCTTGCTGTGTACAAGCAAAGGGAATTTTATTTATTTGTTTCTTTATTTTCCCCAGAGCAAACTCTGTGAGTTGGGGCTTGGAATAAAGCAGAGTTCAGGGCTCGGTGAGGAGCAGCTCTGCCATGGTTCAAGGAGTGTTTGGACAAGGCTCTCAGGGACAGGGGACATTGTTGGGGTGTCTGTGCAGGGCCACGAGCTGGATGATGCTTGTGGGGCTTTTTCAGCCCAGGATACTCTGATTCCATGAGCAGCCTCAGAAGAGAAGGGGTCTTCTCCATCAGTTTACCAGAGCCCTTTGGTTTGCCAGACCCCCTTGGCTGAGGATGCACTGTGGATTTTTAGGGAAGGGCTGTCCCACACTTCGGCTGGGATGGAGGGCAGAGCTCTCTTCTGCTCTTGTCCTGCTTGGAGCCAGCCTAAAGCCCTGCAGGGAGCTGAGCTCAGGGCTGGAGTGAGCAGGGACAGAGCAGAACTTTTCCACCTTGTGTGGTAGGAGCTCTTTCTTCAGCCTTCTGCTTCTCTGGGGGAGAGTTAAAAATAGAGATTAGAGAAGACCAAGCAAATGACTGAGTGTGAACCTCCTGTGTGCTCAGTGCCACCTGGAGCTGCAGCACATCCTCAGCCTGGGCTGCTCTGCAGGGACAGAGACTCTGGAGAGAGCCCAGAGGGGGTGGCTGTGTCAGATCAAGAGTTCTGGGCAGGGGCTGGAGAAGGGCAGAGCTGCCCTGGGAATTCATCAGGAATCGAACTAGAATGGGAGAACTGCTGGGTGTAAAAAGAGCAACAGAGCTGGGAAGGGGCTGGAGCCCCAGGAGCACCTGAGAGGGCTGGGAAGGGGCTCAGCCTGGAGAAAAGGAGGCTCAGGGGGGCCCTTGTGGCTCTGCACAACTCCCTGCCAGGAGGGGACAGCCGGGGGGGTCGGGCTCTGCTCCAGGGAACAGGGACAGGAGCAGAGGGAACAGCCTCAGGCTGGGCCAGGGGAGGGCAGGGTGGATTTTGGGGAAATTCCTTCCTGGAAAGGGCTGTCCAGCCCTGGCACAGCTGCCCAGGGCAGGGGTGGAGTCCCCATCCCTGGAGGGGTTTAACAGCCCTGTGGATGTGGCACCTGGGGACATGGGGCAGTGCTGATGGAACAGTTGCACTCAGTAACCTTTTACAGCCCAAAGAACTCCATGATTTTATCCTGACCTTGCCTATCACTACCTAAGCCAGAAATCCTGAGTTTCAGCAGTGCAGGATGTCCCTGTTAAGAGTTTTTAGCTCCCCTTCCCCACTCCTGCATGCTGAGATCTGTAACAGCTCTGCCTCTGCTCCCTTCAAACACAGGGGAGAAATTCTAAGAAATAATCCATGGTCTTGTACTCCTGAGTAAACTTAAAGAACTCATTCCAAAGGTCTGCTGGATGAGCAGCTCGTGGAGAGATGTAAACATTACTGACTGGCTTCTTCAGGGCTTCTGCAGAATGAACTTTTCAGCTCTTTTCTGCTGTCTTTAACTGAGAGGTGAGATGAGGATGATCAACATCCCCACAGCCTAAAAATGGAGTGGCCATTGGGTTCTTCCTCACCCAGGTGGTGAAGGTGAAGGATGCTACACAGAAGGGGACAATCTTTGGGAGTGCTCTGAGACTCTGGACAATGGTAATGGATGGTAGAGAATTTATATCCTGAATTATGAACCCCCTGCGTGTTGCCACTGGGGTTTGCCTCACAGAAATGTTTCTAAGAAGGCAGGGCACAGGAGCAGGAAGCTGGAAGTCAGCTTGCAGAGGCCCCACGAGCTTTCCTTTCATCCCTTGTAGATGTGAAATATTGAGTCAAGTTCTGAAATCCTGAGAAATGGATATTTAAAATCTCTTAGGAGCTCTCCTGCTCTGAAAGATTGTTTCTCATTAGCATCCCATCAAGGATGCTCCCTGAAAAGAGGAATCTTCCCTGAGTATCAGTACAGAGGGCCATTAAATGCCCTGCTTGGTTTGTGTCCTTTGCTTTCTGAAGGAGAGATTTTTTTTTTGCCTGGTTCTGTCTGAGAGAGAAAAAAAGCAAAGGAGAATTAATTGCTTGCAAATGCTCTTTCAAAAGTCATGGAAAAGGTGAGCTCCTGGAAGGGGCCTTTGTGGAAGCTTTGGGGTTTCCCACCACGGGATCTGGGCTTTCACCAGCAGGTGAGAAAAGCCTTTTCCTGCCTGCAGATGTGGCAGGGAGCAAGGTGGGACTGGGATGAGGCAGAAGGATACCAGGGGGTGGCTGGGTGCCTGGTCTGTCTTGGAGAAGGGTCCTGCTACCAGCATCTCCTCTACCAGCACTGGGATAAATCTACCAGCCTCAGATAAATTCATAGCAGTGAGGAACTGTGTGGAAATGACAAAGTTTGCCAGCTGCAAACATCAGTTGCAGCCAGCAGCAAAGGGAAGCCAGGAGCAGATGGTTAATAAAGCATCGTGGCAGCTCTAAGTTACCAGTTTAGTTTACTGGTGGCAATGGCAGGCCTTTGTTATCAGCTTGGCCAAGGGAGCTCCTTTTGGTCCACAAGATCCATCTCCTCATGCTCCTTTTTCTGCCTTTTGGCCCTGGGAGGAAGGAGGGTGTTCAGCATGAACACATCACCTCCTTGACCCGTTGATACCATGGTGGATGTTTTGTCTCTCTTTGTATCCCAGGACTTCTCACCAAGGTCCCAAAAGATTGAGCAGCCATGGTGGAATCCACACAGGAGCAATCCATGGTGCAAAGGCCTCGGAGTGGCACTAGCTGGAGAAAGGTGTTCCCAGGTCACCCAAGGCCACCCATCACGCTGGGAGGGCAGGGCTGCAGCCAGGCTGAGCCCTGGGAGCCAAACACCAATTCCCAGCCTCTCTCAGCACCTTTCTTTTCTGTACCTGCCTCCTTCAGGCTCAGCTCGTGTGAGGGCTGGGCTGAGCTCTCAGTCTGGCACAGTGAGGAGCAGAAAACAAATGATCCCACTGGGAAAAGCCTGTTGTGTTATTGACATCCCCTGGAAAACCTGCCAGGGGTGGAGGTGTCACCCACAAACCTTCCTGGCACACCCAGAGCAGCACCTTTAGTGTCCTAAAACCTGAACAACCCCAGGGAGCAATGCAGGAGGGCCCAGGGATCCTCAGCACTGCAGGGAGGGGTGCCCTGGTGACCCCCAGCCACACCAGGGGACTCGGTGGCACAGCAGGACCCTGCTGGCTCTGGCAGGGCACTGACAGCAGCAGGGGAGGATGCTGGTGTTTAATCCTTGAGGCTGGCTTTGTGACAGCCCTGTCACTCCAGAGCCAGGTCCCTGGGGCTGAGTGTCACCAGGCAGCTGCAGAGAGCCTCAGGGGCTTCAGCACAGCTCAGCTCTGGCTGCTGCTACAGAGAAGCTGCAGATGCCCCAGGTGGGACAGTTCTCTGAAGGGACCTGTGACTGCTCCTGCAGGGCCTCCAGGGATGCTGGACCTTGGTGTTTCCCACCTTTTGCCCCTGAGGCACCAAGGGAGTCCAGGTGTGGAGAGATTTCAAGTTGTGGAAAAGTATAAAGAGTTTGTACTGATTTCATCCAAATCAGGGGCTGATGGGACAAGCCACAAGGACAACCTGGCTTTGGAAAGAGGGAGAACAGCAACACTGTCTCCCCAAAAAAGTCTGTCTTTGGGAAGGCTCTGGAATAACTGTACTCACCAACAGCAGAGCTGTGCTGCTGTGTGCCCCTAACAGCTCCAAAATCCTGGCACAACCACAACTGCCTGCTGGGTGAACACAACTCTGGGATTTAACAGCAGCTTTGGAAGGGGTTGGGAGGATGGAGTGAATGTGGCAGGGAGATACCATGTGGCAGGGACATATCTGGGATTTCTCCACGGCCCTAAGGACAGGGAGGCCTGGGTGGCCTCACTGCCACCACTGGGAGCTCTGGAACATGAGGAGCACCTGAGCTGCAGAGCTGGGCAGGGGGTTGGAGAGTGTGGTGTGTCAGGGACCAGCCCCAGGGGCTCTGAGAGCAGGGAGGACACCTGAAAATCCAGGTTGCTGCCCAGCTCTCTCCAGGTGTTTTGGTGGGAAAGCTTCCTGCTGCATTGCTGACAATAACCGTGTGACCAGCTGAGGGAATCTGTAGTGACAATAAGTTAATTTTGAGCTTCCCCTACAGTATTTGGGAAGGGGTGGATTTCAGAGCCATTTTCCCTTACAACAGTCAGAGAAAGGAGGGATCTGCCCTAAATCAGTGAAGTTCAGCATTGTGGCTGTCCAGGTCACCCTCTGGAGATTGGATTTTGGTTCTGAGGACCTCTAAGCACTGCTGAGTGTTTTGCTGCAGTGAAGAGATGAGGTTTGGGGAATTACTCTTCCTTGTGAGCCAAAACTTCACAAACTCCTGTAACAGTCACTCACTGTCAATGGAAACATTTACAGGAAATGAACTTGTCGATGGACAACTGCTCCTGCCCCCAAACTTCCAGCAGAATCCCTTGGGTTTCTTACCAGGATCAATATGTTCTCATCCAACATCACCTGCTCAGTATTCAGCCTCTGAAAGGAGAGAGGGGGACAGCAGTGAGGCAGTGGGGCTGCAAATGCAGGCTGACAAGGGGAGCTGAACTGTCCCATAGCCGAGCTGGAACGCTGCTGGACAGGAGGTGCTGAGCATCCTCATCACCCACAAGATTCAGCTCTGGGATCTGTCTCAAAAAACTTGCTGATGCTCAGCACCTTGCAGGATTTGTCCCTTTGTGCAGGAAAAAGGATCAGACAAATAGTGGCATATTTATCTGCTGAGTTTTCAGCAGGAAAATGGATGAGTTTGGAATTATTCACCATATGTTCCCCTTTGGGCATCAGGCTCTGCACTCTCTGCCTTGCTGCTGGGAACTGGAGTGATGGAGCAGGGGAGGATCTCAGACCTGGCTGCCACAGCCTTCCTCCTCTGCTCAGCAGCTCTGAAACACCAATATTTAATGCAGTGTCTTCCCTTCCTTCTGCTGCAACTCCCCCTGGACTTTTCCACCCACTTGTGCACTCAGCATGTTCTGCTCCCCCTCACATATGGCACGCAGAATTTTCCCTATATTAAAACCCTAACTCAGGGTTATTTGATGCTCAGGGAAGTTCAGGGAATATTTGATGCTCCAAAAAACATAGCAGTGAAATCAGAAACATGAATATATGAGGGGCACTGGAAGGGAAGGGGATTCCACCCAGGAAATAACAAAGGGATGTGTCTGTAGCATGTCCTGCTGCGTTCGTGAGCAGGGGCTGGATGGAGCTCGTTGAGGAGCTGAGTATTTAATCAGGGTAACTTTGGACATCTGGCTTTGGGAGAGGGAGGGCAGAGCCTGGCTGTGTCCATGCAGGTGTGGGGGCTGTTGGCAGCTGTGTGCCATGCCCTCCCCAGGCCCAGCCCCGTTCCCACAGCCTCCCCTGCTCCCCTCTGCTGACCCCACTGCCCTGGGCTGGGCCTTCCTCCCATCCCAGTCCCTCTGGAGGGTGACTGCTGCTCCTGGACAAACCACCTTGGAGTTAACCAGGCTGGGATGGGCAGCCAGAGGCGTGCTGTGGGGTCTGTGGGGTGTTCAGGGACTGAGAGCAGTGCAGGGGGTGAGGACATCCATGCTGCCTCACTGCAGGGAGCTGCTGGCCTGGGGATGAGCCCGGCTCTGTCCTGAGGATGGGCCCAGCTCTGTCCTGAGGATGGGCCCGGCTCTGATCCAAGGATGGGCCCGGCTCTGTCCCGAGGATGGGCCCAGCCCCAGTCTGAGGATGGGCCCAGCTCTGTGCTCCACAGGGTCCAGGGCCTGTCCTGCTCTGCCAGCCCCTGTCCTGCTCTCTCAGCCCCTGTCCTGCTCTGCCAGACCCTGTCCTGCTCTGCCAGACCCTGTCCTGCTCTGCCAGCCCCTGTCCTGCTCTGCCAGCCCCTGTCCTGCTCTCTCAGCCCCTGCCCTGCTCTCTCAGCCCCTGCCCTGCTCTCTCAGCCCCTGCCCTGCTCTGCCAGCCCCTGTCCTGCTCTCTCAGCCCCTGCCCTGCTCTGCCAGCCCCTGTCCTGCTCTCTCAGCCCCTGTCCTGCTCTCTCAGCCCCTGTCCTGCTCTCTCAGCCCCTGTCCTGCTCTGCCAGCCCCTGTCCTGCTCTCTCAGCCCCTGTCCTGCTCTCTCAGCCCCTGCCAGCCCATCCTCCCTGCACAGCTTTGTCAGCGAGGGCAAAGGGAAGCTCTGCAGAGTTCACCTCAGTCTCCAGTGATCACTGCCCTGAACCAGAAAGCTCCAGAGGACATCAGACCTGAGATCTGCTCACTCCTATCACTGTCATCCCTGCTTCTGAGGCTCTCACTGCAGGCAGCACAGGGCTCAGTGCCCTGAGTGCCCTGTGTGCCCCCAGCCCCGTGGCAAGCAGCTGGGCAGGGGATGTGTGGGCACACGCAGCAGAGGGCTCCCTGCATCCCTGGGGAGGGCTGGTGGGATTTTCAGGTTAAATGTGTGGAGTGAGCAGCTTTACTTGGTCCTGTTGAATAATGTTTTGTGTTAATGCTGGGGCAGGAATCTGCTTTGCCTCAGTGTGATCCTGTGGTGCCAAGGGACCAGGGAACTGTTTTCTGAAGGTGTAGTGAATTTACTGGCTGTGTGTGGCCCTGGATCCAGCCTGCCTGGGATGGGGCTTGCAGTGCAGATGAATTATTTTTAAAATTTTGCCTCTTTACTCTCAAGGTCTTGAATTTGTATTTCTTTAAACCAGCAGAGGGGAGCTGTTGTTGCTGTGCTGCTGCACAGGGAATGGTGTCAGAGGAAAGCAGAGCTGAGGTGTGATGGGGATGGCATCACCCATGGCATTAATGTCATCTCTGGAGCTGAATTTCACAGAATGGTGGAATGGTTTGGGTGGAAGGGACCATAAGGCCCATCTTGTTCCATGGGCAGGGACCCCTTCCACTGTCCCAGGCTGCTCCAGCCTGGCCTTGGGCACTGCCAGGGATCCAGGGGCAGCCCCAGCTGCTCTGGGCACCCTGTGCCAGGGCCTGCCCACCCTCCCAGGGAAGGATTCCTTCCCAATATCCAAATTTCCTTGTGCTGATCCCCAGTTCCTGGGTTCTGTTCAGTTCAGTCCCACGTGGAGCAGCACAGGGCTCTCGTGGGGGCTGGGAATGTCAGAAGGCACAATTTGGCTGCTGGGTTTTGCCTGAAATGTTGTAGCTCAGGCAGAACGAAGGCAAGGTCCTTTCCAAGAAAACAGTACTGGAAAATACACTGGGTCTGTCTCTCAGCTGTGATGCTGAATGTTTTCATTATCAGGGCATCCAGGGCACTGCACGAAATGTTTAATATGAAAATAAATCAGGAAATTAGTTACCTAAATTATGAAGTTTTATAAGAATAACCTATGTGCTGTGGCAGTGCTTCCCCAGCACTCCTTATATTTCCTGCTATTTTTCCATCTTTTCTTTGTTGCTTGGGAATACAGAACTGAGACAGTGGAATTTGCTGGCAGTTCTCACATTCCATGAAGAATTCCAAGGATTTTAAATCCCTTTCCTGAGCCTGGGAGATGCAGTGCAGATGTGGAACAGTGAACTAGGAGAGTGCACTCAGCTTCTGCAGGGGGTTATTGTTCACAAGAGCCATTTTCTCTGTCTCAAACCTGTATAAATTTTATTAATAGAGGTATTAGAAATTGTATTGCCTTTCTTACCCTCTTTGGTTGATGGAAACAACTCTTACACCACCAGTTTAATTTTTCTAAAGTACTGCACTAAAGTGCTTTCCATGTTTGTACAAATGAAAATAACCTTCTTTTAAAAATTAAATTGCAGCTGTCTGGTTGTTTTGTGAAGCTGATCCTGCTCTGTTGATCATGCCTATAATGAATTATTCTCTGCATTGGGGTTAAAAATAACCCAGCCCCAAAGGCAGTGCCCTCCAACCCCACTTTGTTCTTAATTTGTGCCAAGCCATTAACGTGAGAGAGCCCCAAGCAGGTACCTGTGCTGTGGGTGACCTTGGGGACAGGAGTCCCTGCCTGGGCAAGTGCACTTTAGTTTCCCTGGATTGCTGTGGGCAGGAGAACTGCTGCTGGCAGCTCCTGAAATGGCAGTTTTGAAGCATCTTTCTAAGCCAGTTGTTCAGTTCTCAGTGATTTTTGTCAAGGATTTTGGTTTCCATCCTTACTTGGTGGGAAGGACGTGCCCATGTCTTTGTGAAGCTGAATGGAAATCAGGCACTGATGTCACCTGAAACAAAATGTCAGTTTGGGAATTTTTGGGGGGGTTAATCTAATTGAAGTTTTCAAAGCAGTTAAGAAGTTAAGAGAAAATCATTAAGAGAAAATTGTTAAGAAGGCTGCAGGAGAAACAGGAGAAACAGGGGAAGGGGTTGTGGTGGTCTTGCAGTGGGTAAAATAAAACCAAACTGGTTGATAAAGAGCTGATAAGGGCTTTGTGATGTCTCTGGATCCTGACTCTCACAGAGCCACCAGAGATCATGGCACAAGCACAGCCCTGAGTGTCCCTGTCCCCATCTCTGTGCTTGGACTCTCAGTGGAGTTTGTCCCCCAGGACAGAGAGGGTTGTAGTGGCTTTTTCTCCCCCAGCATCACCCTCTTTCAGCTCTAAACCATTTGCCATCTCTCAGAGCAGAGTCTTTTAAACTCTTTACATTGTCCAGATGAGTGGCTGATAACCCTGTGGAAAATCCCAAAGCAGCTGGTGCTGAATATTGGGGCTGTGCAGCCTGGGGAAGGGGAGGTTGTTGGAGACCTCCCAGCACCTCCCAGGCTCTGGAGGGGACACAGGGAAGGCAGAGAGGGACCCTGCAGCAGGAACTGGAGGGACAGGACAAGGGGCATGGGGTCAAACTGGCAGAGGGGAATTTAGGTCAGATACAGGGAAGGAATTGTCCCTGTGAGGGAGGAGAGGCCCTGGCACAGAGAAGCTGTGCCTGCCCCTGGATCCCTGGAAGGCCTGGTTGGACCAAAACCTCTTTCCAGCTGAACCTGATTGCAAAACCCTCTCTCCTCTTGAGCCCAGACTTTCCATTGATTGGAGAGGGGTGGGTCAGGTTTAGGGTGACCGATTGCTGCCTGGCCCCTTTGCCTTCGCTCATCTCCGGCTCGCAGCTCCTGCACACCTTCCAGCCAGCACAGAAAGTCACCCTGTCCCTTCCCCCTTGGGAGCAGGGCTTCCAGTCCAGCAGTGGGATGAGTCCCCGAGCCTCCTTCAGGCCTGGATGCATTTCAGTCCGTGAAGGAATCCAGGAGTGCTGCAGCTTGGACAAGCTTGTGCTCAGAGAGGCCAGAGATCCCTTTGGATCCATCCCGTGGCTGCTCCACAGGCTGGGAATCAGCTGGAGCCAGCAACCATCCCTCAAAGGTGTCCTGCTGGATCCAGGAGGAGGGGCAGGGTGGAAGGGCCACCAGAAAACAGGGAAATCATAAAACCAAACAAGGTTTTAAGGTCAACTCTGCAAGAATAATTGGGATGTTAAATTCATGCAGTTCTCACTACAGAGCTACACAAATGTTTTCCCATTAAGGAATTAGTCACTCTTGCAGGTTTTTCCAGAGCAGTAGGATGAAAATTTGCTGCTCTGGAGTCCAAATCTGGTGGATTTGGGGGCAGCCAGGCAATGATGGGTCACTGCCTCTCTTCCTGCATCCTGGGATCCATCCTGGGAGAGGATGTGTTGTTTCTCCAGTCAAAATGATCCAAATCAAATGCAAAGGATAGGTTGGAACAAGGGCTGAGCAGGAAAACAGTCTCATTATAACATGCAGGGCACGGAGCCTGGGATGGGAAGAGGAAGCACACAAGGCTGTTAGCCAGGGCACCAGCCTCTTTCTCTTCAGTTTAGTTTCAGCTTCCCTTAAAATTCCTGCTGTTTATCCACTTTGCCCACACGGGAGCCAGAAGCTTTCCTGCTCGTTTCTGTCAAATTAAATTAATGGGGAGAAAAAACAACCACACAGATGCTCCAAATCCCAGGCTGGAACTGCTGAGTTTTGGCTCTTGCATCTGACTCTCAGTGTGGTTCAAAAGCAACTCTGGAGGCACTTGGGGCACTCTGAAAAGGCAGAAGAGCAGCAATTTTCCTGTTTAAAGGGAGAGCTGAATTTTTCAGCCAGCTCTGAAAGGTGAGCTGTGGAATCTGGGATCTGGGGGTGCATGCATGTGTGATGGGCTGATTTCCTGTGGCAGTGCACAGGGGTTTTCCACTGCCTGCATTGGAGCTTTTCTGCTAAAATAATTGTATAAAAAAAGAACTGGGAAGCTTCTGGGATTGTGAGGGAGGTGCCTCCCTCACCTGCAGCTCCCAGCAAAGCACCTGGGAGGGGCAGGGATGGAAACCCAGCAGGTGGCCCAGAGCCCTGTGTGTCTGCTGTGGAGATTTGACTCTTTTGGAGCAGTTTGATGTTCCTAACCTCAGTCAAAGTCATCTCCTCCTTTGCAGCCAGCACAGGACTGGAGAGCAGCTCTGGATCCAGTGGCCACAGTCACAGATGCACTGGGGTGAGCTTGTACAGCCACCCAAGGGCAGAACCTGTGGGTGCAGATCCCAGTTTTGTGCAGGGAATGAGGAAGGCAGGGCACCAGCCAACTGCTTTTACCTCCTGCTCATTGCACTGTCAAGGACCTCGAGCTGAGGGGAGATGAAATGAATTTGTGGCTTTAACCATGTCTAAGAACCCAAATTGTCTTTCTGTAAATGGCTTTGATTTGGCTTTTTATGGGCAGCTCAGACCCTCTCCTGCCACCTTTCCTTTCTCTTTTCCTTTCCCCTGGGTTTCCAGGAATGCTCCAGATGAAGGGCTGGAATCTCATGGTGACCCCAGGAGTGCTGCATCAGTGGTGCCCTGGGCATGGATTTCCTTTGTCTCCTAAAAGCTGTTGGAGGGTGAGAGGAGTTCCCAAACCTCCAGGTAGAAGGCAGCAGTTTTGTTTATCAGTGTTAATTAGAGTGAGCTGGTTTGGCCTCAGTGAACCAGCTCTGGAGCAGGAGAAGGGTGGAATGTATAAAATCAGGGATGTGAAGCTGTGGGAGTTCAATGCCAAGGATGTGTTTAGGGTTTTGCTGAGTTGGAGTTAAAGAGAAGGTCAGGAGTAAGCACTGATCCTATGAAAAATACATATTTTGGGATTCTTTCACATCTTCTAACTGCAAACATTGCATTAGGTGCTGTCTGCAGGATTAGGACCAAAATTGTTTCTAAATAATAATTGGGATAATAAATGCTGAGGGACAGAGAGCTCTGGGATCCCAGCACTGGATGAGCTTTGAGGTCCTTCCACCCCAGACCTGTCTGGGACTGTGTGATGGTTCAGGGCTATTGATGAGAGCAAAGTTTTGGTTTGTTTTTTCCCCAGTCTGGGAGATTTTGCCCCCAGGATGGGTTATTTCAGTGCCTTTGCTGCCCTTTAGTGCTGCCCAGCTGCAGGCAGGGAGCAACAGTTTCTGGGAATGTGAATCTGGGCAGCGTTTTGTAGGACAGAACTCTTGGATTTTTAAAAGCTGCCAGGCAAGAATCTCTAAAATGCATCACAGGCACTCAGTTTGGGGTTTGATGGTTCTCTTAATTCCCAGTGAACTCCTCAGCGAGAGCCTGCCAGCCCCAATTTGGTGCCACCTGTGAAAATGTCACTGCCAGGTCTCAGAGCAGTGGGACTGGGATGAGGAGGTTGTGCAGCTCAGCAGCAGCACTGAGGTGCTCAGATGTGTTTCAGGTGGGGTTAGGAGCCTTTCCATGGCAGCCCTTGGAGGTTATGTACATGCTTATCCCACAGCTCAAGGAAAGTTTGGGGCTGGCTTCAATCCCCTCCTTAACATTTCCACCTCCTGCCCCTGCATCTGGCACCCAGATGTTGCAGCTTCTCCTCGGCTCTTCCCTGCTCTGCCTCAGGCTCTTAAATCAGCACCTTTTTTCTGATTAAAATTCCTGATTAAAGCTGGAGTGAAAGTGCTCCTGGCTCTTTTGGCACGTGGTGCTTTGTAGGAAAAAGGCACAGAGGGCAGAGTTGTTCCTCCCTGGAGTAAAGCCAGCAGCAGGTCCTGGCACAGGACTGGATTTTTTGTCTTTCTTTCCCACTGCTTATTTTCCACAAGCAGGAAGCCTCTGCAGAGACACAGCATAAATGCAGTTTAGGTTTGTCCAAGAACCAGAGGGCAGCTGGATTGGAATTCTTGGAGCATGTCCTGAGGGAATGAACTCACAGCAGCTCCTGGTTTGGTTCCCTGGCCTTTGGATGTGCAGGACTCTGCAGATGATCCCCTGGCAAAGGTTCCCTGCTAAGCCAACTTCTTTTTAGGGCTTCAGACACTGACATCCCCTCCCTCCAGCCCTTCCCAGCCTGTGGATTCCATCAGTCTGGATTTGTTAAAGGCTGCAGCCTGCTGGAGATGTGCCAGGGCAAACTGCAGATCCTTTCCCCCTGGAATCTGACACTGCTCAACTTCGAGGCAAAACCCAAGGAAGACTCAGCCCCTTGGCCACAGACCTCCTGGAGAGTGAGCCAGATCCCTCCTGGGCCAAATGGGAACGGTGGAGTCCCTGGGATTCCCTGTGCCAGGGGGTCACCCTGCCCTAGGAGGTGGGAGCAGCTCCCTCTGCTCCCAGCTGCGTTTTTATCCATCAGGATACAAACTCACCCTGCAGAGCTGAAGGACTGGCTGGCTGACAGGCAGGTCCCTCCTGGGGCTGGGGAACCAGAATTCCCTTGTCCCCCTCCTTCTCAGTCCTGGAGTTTGTTGCCAATTGGTTGTGACTTGCAGGAGAGCCCTGCAGACACAGGAGTGACCATTCCTGATGAGTGCTTTGTGTGCAGCAGGGAGGGAGGTTCTGCTCCTTGGGGTGACACTGGAGGGGGACAGGGCCCTGTTTCCTGCATTCCTTCTGCTCCCTGAATGCTGACATCAAACAAGCTCTCCTCATGTGCAGTGTAGAATTAAATCCTGGCTCTCCAGGTCCAGTTTTTCCTGGGCTGATGCCACCTGGACACAGGGCTGAGTCCCTTCATCCCCAGTTGTCACTTCATTGCCAGGTGACAGAGGGCAGGAGCTGCCTGGGGATGGCCCCTGGCTGCTCAGCCTGTGAGCCAAACACATTTTTTAAAGTTATTCCTTATACATTTCCTACAGGAAGGTGAACTCTTGCCACCCAGGAGCTTGCTGAGGGTTTTGCTTCCGACTTTGAGTGGATCTTGAATCCAAGTCTCCACTGGGAGAGGAGGTTCCAGAGGGCTGGAACCCCTCTGCTCTGGAGCCAGGCTGGGAGAGCTGGGGGTGTTCAGGATAGAGATGAGAAAGTTTTGGAGAGATCTCAGAGCCCCTTCCAGGGCCTAAAGGGGCTCCAGGAGAGCTGGAGAGGGACTGGGGACCAGGGATGGAGGGACAGGACCCAGGGAATGGCTCCCACTGCCAGAGGGCAGGGCTGGATGGGAGATTGGGAATTAGGAATTGTTCCCTGGGAGGGTGGGCAGGCCCTGGCACAGGGTGCCCAGAGCAGCTGGGGCTGCCCCTGGATCCCTGGCAGTGCCCAAGGCCGGGCTGGACAGAACCTGGAACAGCCTGGGACAGTGGAAAAGAGTCCCTGCCCATGGTAGGGGCTTGAAAGGGATGATCTCTAATGTCCCTTTAAAACCAAGCCATTCTGGGATTCTGTGATTTAAGAAAAATCAATTCATTTTGCATTTGGTGATTTAAAACCCCCACAAACAACAAGGCAAAGCAAACTAAAAAAGCAACACCAGCACCCTCCCCACTGAAAAAAAGAATGCAGAAACCACAAGCAGCTGTCCCAGAGGGGGCCCATGGTGAGAGTGCCCCATCCCAGCAAAGTCAGTGAAGGCTGTGCTGGTGCTCAGGGTTTGAAGTCAGGAGCTGACCTCCAGCACTTTCCTGGTTGCCATGTGCTCAGCCTTGCTCCACTCTGCCTTTTCAAAGAGCTCTTGCATCTCTTTGTGCTTCCCAGCTTGTGCAGCTGTGGGAGGAAACACAGATTTCCAGGGTCTCTTGGTGTGATCAGTGTCCCTGGGATGGGATTTCAGCTTTGGGAGCTGCTGGCTCTGAGTTGCCTGACCCTTAAACAAGCAGCTGGGATCAGTCTCTCTGCAGACATCAGCCTCTGTGCTTTGTGCTTGGGTGGATCTGCACTAACCCAGGTGGAGGTGAATCCAAACCATCCTCTCCACCCCTGAGCTCCCTTACCTGGCAATTATCTTTACCAAGCTTGCATTTACATTTCACTGCAGTTTTCCCCATTTTCATTTTTCTTTTCCATCAGCTTCGCTCGGTGTTTGAAACAAAGCAAACGCCAGCGCTGAGCAATGAGAGTGACATTGGCTGTTAAAGGCTGGAGGCACAGGATGGATCTGCTGTGCTTCCCAGGAATTGTGCTGCTGTGCCAGGGATGCATGAAGGGGGAGATAAAGCTGGGAGCTCCCTGCCCACCAACAGCTGCTATCAAGGAGGTGTCACAATAAATGCATTACTCAGCTCCTCGAGGTGCTTACGGGGCTGTTTTGCTGCTCCCTCATTTCCCAGGGAGTGGAGCTGCTCCAGCTGTCAATAACCATTCCTCACACCCCATGATGGGGAGGGGAATTGCTCACCTAAACTCTGTCTGCAGCAATATCCCTGGAATTCCCAAGGACTGGAGGCTCCTGAATCTTTCCCAGCCATTGCAGGGATCTGGCAGAGAGCACCAGGGGCTGTGCAAACCCCACTGCTGATGGCATCACCCACCACAAGCTTCCAACAGTGCCTGGAATGCAGAGCTGAGGAGGGATTGGTGTTTAGGAGCTGCTGCTGAGGGTCTGAAGGGAACTGGGACCAGTGGGTGAGTTGTGGTTGTACTGGAGGTATGAATGGGACTGTGCAAAATCACCCCAAAATCACCCCAAAGTCACCCTGTGGTGGCAGAGGAGCTCTGGGGCTGCTCCCCCAGCTCAGCCTGACCTTACCATGGCCTCAGCCTTTCCCTGCTCTGCTGTTCCTGCTGTTTCCTAGGAGCTGACAGGGACTTGTGCTCCGTTCTACCTGTCAAGGGAATTACTTCTCAGCTCAGCTTTGTGGCAGGCCACGGTTCCCTTTGTGTCTTTGTCCCCAGATGCACAGCAGCATCTTTGTTCCAGGCAATGATTTGCTCAGGGAGATTTCTCTCCTGATTTCTGCAGTTTGGCTTGAGTGTTCAGGGATTAAAAATGGTGTTTCAGCTGTAAACAGAGCAGGTTTGTTCTGCAGAGATGCTCACCTGAGCCCACCTTCACCTTCAAAAGTCAATTTATTGTAGTTTCTTTCATCTGATGTCACTTGGAGCCAAGTGTAGGAGCTGCAGGAGTATTTTGGTGACAGACAGGTCAGAAATCACTGCCCAAGTCCCAGTATGGGTACCAAGCTCACACTCAGGGTGTTAATCCTGATCCTTCAGCCCCAGCTCGGTGCTTAAACCAGGGCATGGTTGTTGTGCCTGAGACAAAGAGAACTTTGTTTACCTGTGAAATTTGCTCATTGTGATTTTTATGCTCAGTGGAAAGGAAGAACACGACTCAAAATCAGCTGCTTGGCTGCCCTTGAGAAAAAATATATTCATGTTAAAAACAGCAAAGTAAATAACACGTCCCTGTTAAGTGCCTGATAGTTAGACATATTACATCCCAGAGTAATTATCATTTAATTAGCACTCTGGCAGCAGTGGAAGGAGATGGAGTTACAGTGCAGTTCTTGCTGAAGGGCCGTGTTCCTGATGAGGAATTCCTGCATTCCTGGAAGGGCCCTTCAGGGAGTGTGAGCAGGGCAGGAGCCAACCCCCCAGGGCAGCAGAGACCCAAAACCTGCAGGGTTCCCTTTGCTTTGGCCACAAGGAATGGGGTGCTGAATGTCCCTGAAAGGCAGTGGATTTGGGATTAGATGAGCACGTGCAGTCTTGGCCACCCAAACTCTGGTCACCATCTGAGGGGTCTCTAAGGAGAAATGTTTGGCCCCTTTTTTCCTTGCTTTTTCCTCCAGTTTATTTTATTGTCAGCCAGGCTTTAAGTGCCAAGTGTTAAAGAAATCCGTGTTATTCCTCTTTGAATATTTTTATATTCAATACAAATGTCTATTTCCTTTTTATTCCACCTGATCTTTAGGGTTTGGGGTGGAAAGGTTGAAATGAGGTGGGTCTGCAAGGTTCCAACCCAAACCATCCTCTGAAATAAAAGGCCATGAAATCTTTCCTCTTCACAGAGGTGAAATCTCTACATCCATGTGCTGTCACTGAGGGTTTTGAAGTGGTGCAAACTCAAATCCTTAAATCTGGGATTTCTAATCAGGCTTTTTTGACCTCTCGAGGGGCTGAGGACTGGTTTGAAGGTGCTGTGAGTGTTAAATCCCAGGATCTGGCGAGGCCGCTCCTGCTCTGCCAATGAGCTGGATTTCAGTGGCTGCCAATTAGCACAAATGAGCTTTTAAACTACTTCTGGGGGAACTTTGAAGCCACTGGCTGACTGCCCTGGGGAGCTGTGCATCCCTGCCGTGGAATAAACAGCTCTGATTTGCACAGGCAAACAGTGCCAGTTTAGTGGGGGTGCCCCTGGGATTGAAGCCCCCAGGGAGCTCTGAGGAGGTGCTGCAGGCTGGGCTGAGGTGACCGACTGGGGTTAGTGAAGGGCTGTGCTCTCCTTCCCTGCCCCATTCTGGAGCAGCAGCGTTCCTGAGCAGGACCCACAGGGGGGGACTCCTGGATTTCCTCACCTCCTGGCTCAGGTGAGAATTTCAAGTGGCTTGCTTTTGTCAGAACTTCGTGTCCTGTTGGTGACCAGGCTTTAAGTGATGAGACAGCAGCAAACATCCCAGTCCCTGCTGGAGCCCAGGCTGGGGCTCAGCTCCCAGGCTGCTTTCAGGATGTGCTGGAGCATTTCTGTGCAGGGAAAATGGAACAGCCATTTCCAGATCTGCTCTGAGGGTCATGCCTTTAGGGGACCAGCCATCGAGGGAAAATAAACCAGGTTAAAATAAAGAGAGGTTAAAATAAATAAAGAGGTTAAAGTAAACCAGATCCCGAGCCTTCCTGACTCCTCATCTCTGCTGATCTGGGCTCCCTTTGTGTCCTGCCTTGATTTGCAGGGGCTTTCCAGGGAGGGAAAGTGTCTTTCTTGCATCTTTCCTGCATTTTTCAGTGGCTTCCACTATGAGCCAGTGCACAAATGAAAATCTTGCTCTGCTTTATCTCAGCCCCAAGCCCGAGACTCTGTGTGGCCCCTCCTGTGGGAGTGTCCCTCATAAATCACAGGGAGTGATCACAATTATTCCCCAGTTCTGCCTTTGTGGATAAATGGGGCCTGTTCAGGGTCAAACCCCTGGCATGCAGATGTTTGCAGATGTGCTGTAGGGGCTGTGGGAAGGAGCCTCAGCCCCCTGAGCTCTGAGGAGGCACCTGGACACCTCCCCCAGAGGGGCCCCCAGGTGTGAAGGATGGGGCAGCCCCGAGTGCCCCCTGCAGCAGCTCTGCAAGCACCAGGAAATGGGCTCCAAGGAGGAGCCCCCTTCCAAGTACACCCCAAGGGAGAATCCTGCCACTGCAACTATTTCCTCTATTTCTCACCAGCACCAAGTCCCCTTTGAAGGTGATTATCAAATTAACATCAGCCAAGGTGGCTTCTCTGGGGTTTGTACTCTGGGACTCAGAGTGCAGCCCCCAAGTGCTGCCCCTGCTGTGACAGAGCACAGGAGCACCAGGGCCATTGGAGGTGCCACCTGGAGTTATTTCCAGTGATGGGGAGCAGCCCCAAATGCCTTCTGCACATTCTCATGGCCCTGAGCAAGGCTCATCCCAGCTCAGGGCTCTTGGCCTGGAAGGGTTTGCCAGGTTGGTGCCTTCTGTGAGGTCCCAGCAGGGTGGGGGTGGAGCTGGGTGGGCTCTTGGCGTGGGGCTCCTGCTGTGGGAGTGGGGTCAGCCCTGATCCTTGGGCTGGGGTTTTACATCAGGTGACAAAACACAGAGAGCTGGGGACAGTTGCTCCCTGCACGTGAGCATTTTGGCAGCAGCACATCCATCTGGGGACTCCTGTACAAAGTGCCCGGGGCGTGAAGGAGGTGTCCAAGCATCCAGGGATCTTCTGTGCTAGGAGATCCTTGGGGTTTGAGAACCTGCCAGGGAGGAAAAGGCTTCCAGGCAGTGGCTGAGGCAGCAGTTTCATCCTGGAGGGGAAGTTGTGTTGTTGAACTTGGACGAGGCACAGGGTGGGCACCAGCTGCTGATGCTGCCCTAGCAGGGGGTTGGCAGCAAGGCTGGGAAGCAGCAAACCCTTGCTCAGAAGGTTGTTAACCACAGTCCTTTTCTCACCAGAGACTGGGGGCTCTGGCACCCATAGCAGCATCAGCAGTCAATTCAGCAGCTCCAGTGGGGAAAGCACTAAACTGATTTATAAATGATTTTTCTCAAGAGCATCCAGGTGTTCAACTCACCTGACAGAGGAGGAGACAGAGCTACAAAGGAGTTAAATGCTTTGCCTGAAGTCCCAGAGCAGGCAGAGAACAGTGTGTTGAGAAGGTCATAGGCAGGGGTAGATGTAAGAGGTATTTTTAAAAATCCAGTTTTCACAGCCTCCTTGCCATTAAAGTCTAAGTGGTATTAATCTCCAGTAAATTCAGCAAAGCCATTCAATCCAGCATCTCTTTTATGTGGTATCTCTTATTTTTAATTTGTTTCACAGGTTCTGTGGTACTTAGCAACAGCGAGGAAATAAACCCATTGGAAACAGACAATTAACCAAGGGCACTGGGGCAGGGAAAGCAGAATTGTGCAAGGAACAGCTCTGGGAGATGCTGCCCTGGGGATGAGATGAAGGAAGGGATGCTGCTGGGGACTAAAATGCCATTCCTTCATGGACATTTGGTTACATTCCTGGGAAAGACATCCAGCTTTCTCTATTGCCCTGGCAGTGAAGGGGAGCTGGTGATGCCTTTACCTGGGCTTAGAATTAAAAGCTGAACACGGTTAGAGGGGAAAAGGGATTTTACCTTGGTGTTTATTAAAGATCCTTTGTTCCAGGCAGGAGCACCCTGCAGAAGTGCCCGCCCGGGCCGGTGCACGGAACCCACAAAACACCCCCCAAAGTGATGGCTGGTGTATACAATTATAGATCTTGCATATTAGCATATCTATCACAGGTTTCCCAATGGGAGGCTCAGGAGCAGCCCCCTCGTAAGGAATGCCCCCCCCACATGGGTCTGTCTTAGTTTACAGGATGTGTTCTGGAGAGGACCTTGGCTCTGGGACTCTCTGACAGCCTAACTACGATGTTTCCAAGATGTTTGGTCTCTTGGCTTAACGGAAATCTGGGTCTAAGCTGGTTATCAAGCTTAGGGAATGACAAGTATGTGGGCTAAAAGCACTTGGGATACATAAAGCTGCATAAAAGTATATATGAAAAGTATATATGAAAGGGGGAATATGAGGAAAGTATATGAAAAAGCAAAATCATCATGGCATCACTGGGAGCGTGGCTCTCCCCAGCTCCTGCTCTGCAGGGAGGTGCCCCACAGGAATGGGTGATTCCCCTGAGGAGATGTGCTTTGTGTGTGACACTGGATTTTGGGCTTCTGCCATCCGGCTCCTGCCTGGGCAGTGCCAGCAGCCACCTGCCCCGGCTGCCCTGGCCCCGGACACGCGGCCCTTCTGCAGAAATCCAGGGGCTGAGGTCACTTCCAAGGCAAACCCCACTCCAGGGAATGCATCCTGCCTGCCTGGGGTGTTTGGGGTTGGGAGGAGCTGGGATGGGGCTGAGATGGAGGCATCACATGCCTGGGGTTGGGAAAAACTGGAATGGGGTAAGGACGGGGTGAAATGGAGGCACCACGTGCTTGGGGTCGGGAAGGGTTGGGATGGGGCTGAGGAAAGGGTGGGATGGAGGCACCACGTGTTTGAGGTTGGGAAGAGCTGGGATGGGGCTGAGGAATGGGTGGGATGGAGGCACCACGTGTTTGAGATTTGGAAGAGCTGGGATGGGGCTGAGATGGGGGCATCACGTGCTTGGGGTTGGGAAGAGGGAAGGAGGTTGGGAAGGAATCCTTCCCTGTGAGGGTGGGGAGGCCCTGGCACAGGTTATTCCATGGATTCCCCATCCCTGGCAGTGCCCAAGGCCAGGTTGGACAGGCTTGGAGCAACCTGGGATAGTGGAAGGTGTCCCTGCTGGGTGGAACGGGATGAGTCTTTCCAACCTAACCCATTCCATGATTCCATGATTGTAATATGTGTGAATTCAGCGTGTTGAAATAGGAATGGCAAGGTTGGCAGAGGGACAAAGAACTTCCTTCTGGGCAGGTGCAGGACTGTCCCAAGTGCTCCAGGTGTGGGGCAGTGCTTTGTGGTGTGGAAGGTGAGCAACTCCATGATCCAGGTTAATTAGAACCAGCAGCAATTTAACAGGAATTGGACACCCTGGATGTTCTTCCAGTCTGTTCTCAGCCCCTTGCAGTCAATGGTAAACCCACTAATTATTTTTTTAATATCTTTTTTCTACGTATTTTATAACCTGCTCCTTAGTGTAAAATTGGAAGCCAAATCCAATTGTGGGGGAAAATTAATTTCCTTGAATTGAAGGAGCAATCTCCTTGAGACTTTTTAATCATTAGATGATAACTGTGAGCTAAAGAAAGGAAGACCATTAAAGTAACTTAATAGAGCAGGATAAATGTTTTTCCCTGTATCTCCTTCATCTTTATTTAGTGATCCATGAGGAGGATATTTCATAAAAGCTGCTCTTCTTGACCCTTCTTCACTCATTCTATAGAAGAACCAACCAAAAGAATGGCAAGGAAGTAACACTGTGGAGTTCTGGATCCAAACCCAATAATTCTGCTCAACATCTCTGCTCTTCCTTCCTGCCAATTTCTGCTTTTCCTTTCTCATTAAAGGGAGAATAGCTATCAGGACAAATAAAAATGCATTCGGCTGAGCTGGGTGATTTTTAAAAACAAGCTGTGTAAATGCTTTTAATTAAGGGGCAGAGGAACAAGAGGCTTTATCAGCTCTTTGTCTGCAGGCCATTATTTCGTTGGGGATGAGCAATCCATTATTGTCAGCGGCCACCTTTTTGAGGGATTTACTCCCAAATCAAATGGTGTTTTTATTTAAATTGTTGAGCGCTGCTTGATTCCTCATTTATTTAATGTGGAGCCATTGTTACAGAGGAGAATGTAGCACTTAATTTGGATTGCTTGAGGGACCAGGAGCGGTGCCTCGGGAGCTTCCCGGTGTCCTGGGCTGGAACGGGACGTGCAGCACAATGGGGAAGGGGAAAACTTGAAGGTGGAGTTGCTAAATCCCAGTTAAGCTGTTTCCAAGAGAATTTTGGGAAGGATTGATGGTTCTGTGCTTTATGAAGTCATGTTGTGAAGTCTCAGGAAGGAATTGTTCCCTGGGAGGGTGGGCAGGCCCTGGCACAGGGTGCCCAGAGCAGCTGGGGCTGCCCCTGGATCCCTGGCAGTGCCCAAGGCCAGGCTGGACACTGGGGCTGGAGCAGCCTGGGACAGTGGAAGGTGTCCCTGCCATGGCAGGGGTGGCACTGGGTGGGCTTTGAGGTCCCTCCAACCCAACCCATTCCAAGATTTATAAATAACAATGAAAGAAGCTCTCAGGTGCAGCTCCTGTTCATGGCTCCTGAGCTGATTCCAGTCCAGAAAACCTCATTTACCTGGTTGAGAGTTCCCACTGATCCACATTATTGGGTCCAAAATGCAGTTTCATTTTTCGGAAACTTTCTCCTGGATTCTTTTTCTGGCTTTTACCTCTTCTCTGAGTGCCTCTAACAGTTTCTGACAGGAGAAGTCAGAGGTTTCCACACCTATTCCCAGTGGAGGAGATGAACTGGGTTGTTCATACTCTGGATAAAACCAGAGCAATTTTACCTTCTCTTAAATTCCAGGAGGTAATCTAGGGTAATGGAACTATTAGATTTGGCACCTGCAAGGGGGTTATCATTTCAGAAGGAATTGTTTCTGTTAATGGCAGTTAACTTGCTACAAATAAAGCAAGAGAATTGAAATCTTAAGTACCAGAGTGGCAGCAAACCATGAAACATTATCCTGCTCCGTGGAAGGAAGGCTGAGCCAGCTGTCAGGGAAGAAATCTATTGGAAAAACCCTCTGATGGATTCCAGTTGTAACTCATTTAACGTGGCAGCAGCATCCAGCTCTTCTACTTTCTATTAGAAATATTAAAATGTCTATAAATAATAATATCGAAGTGGGCAGAAGCTTTCATCCAAGGAACTTGTGGTTTTCATCAGGATGAGTTTGGTGGCTGTTGGTGGAGCTGAGCTGTGAAGTCCTTGGAATTACTGAGCTGCCCTGGGGACCCCAGGAGCTCCTCTGGCAGATTTGGGCACTGTGTGAGGTGTGGATGGAGAGCTGGAGCCTGGGCCTTGCTGTCTGTGAGCCAGGTCTGGGGGAAATCAGGGCTGTTCTCCACCTCTGCAGGCCAAGCCTGCTCAGTCCAGCCTTGGATGTGCTGCATGGCGTGGCCAGGGCTGGAATGGGCTTTGAGCCAGGATTTGGGGGCTGCTGTTACACCATGGGATCCTGTTGCCCCATTCCTACCTCGAGAGCAGCTTCCCTCAGGAGAACAGGCATTCCTAGGGGCTGTGGGATCTCCATGGGCTCACAAAGGTGATGGGAATCCCATCCCCCTGTTCAGAGCTCGGAGCTCAGGGTGGGCAGGGGAGTCCTGGAGCTCCCAAAAAACCAGATTCTGGCAGGACCTCGCTGTAAAACTCACTGGCACCTCCCTGCTGGACTGAGTGGATCCCTGGATTTTTTCTTTACAGCATGGATTCAAAGAGCAGCAGTCAAATGGGAGAATGCTTTTTCTATTTCAGTTTCAGCACAGGGAATATCCCAGGGGCAAACTCTGCACACATGATGACAGCAGCAGCTGAGAGCGTCCCCGAGCAGCGCGAGCGGAACCGCTCGGGACTGTTCAGTGCTGGGCCCTGGGCAAAGTGCAGCTTTGTGGAGAAGGGCTAAGCACTCAAAAAATCTCCTGAAATGTGATTTCAGAGTGTGTGAATCAGAACTGCATCCTCATCTCAGGGCAGCTGTAGCAGCTGGAGAGCTGGTCCAGGGCTTTGCGAGTAATGAGGGTCATTAGTAAACACAACCGTCTGTAATGTCCTTAAAATTGCACAGTTATGACAAATTAACCCCTGGCACTGTGCTTTTCCTCCCTCCTTGTGCTATTCCATTGATGCTCCCAGTTTTCTGTGTTATTTCCCTGCCCAGCCCCTGTGCTGGCTGCTCCTGCAGTGTGAGCTGAGAGCTCTGAGCTGGAGGGCACAAGGTGCAGGATGGATGTGACAACTTGATCCCTAACGCAGAGCCCTGCTGATACTGGGGGAACTGGGAAATGACCCCACAGATGCTTCTCCAAACAGTTTTTAAAGGATTTGCTTCTACAACTTTGCAGTTGCTGGTGGCAATGGCTCCTTTGTGATTCCAACTGGAAATGCTCTTTCCTGGAATACCCTAAAAACACCCATCCTAAAGTCTACTCCATTCCAGACATGCTGGAAGTAAGAGAAGGGAAAGGGCATTATTGTATTCCCTTCATTTATGGGCAGAGGCCGTGCCCTTGCCCACAGACACCCCAAGGTATTTCCAGTAAAGCACAGCCTGAGAGCTCCTCCATAATTCAGCTCCAGGAAACCTTTCTGCAGTCTGTACAGTCTGAAAAATGAGCTTGGATTTTGGACAGTTTATTGCAGTGGTAAAACAATGTCTTCAAAGGCTCATTGCCATGAAATCTTTGGGATAAGCAGTGGTGGGAGGCACCTGAGCCCGGCAGCAGTGCAGCAATGAGTCCGGGGGCCAGCAGAGGTGGGGCAGTGTGCTGATGGGTCCTTCTCCCCATGGTTTGTTCCTGTTACCCCCAGTTTTGGTTTCAGCCCGGGTTCTCCCCTCCCTAGTCCTGCTGCCAGTCACTTCCTGGACACACCTGTCACTTTATTTACATAATGCTGCTCTCCCCTGGTTCCTACCCCTAGTTCCAGAGAATTCCCTGTGCCTCAGTGTCCCGTTGGTCTGAGTGACCCTTTCCACTCCCCATGCCCTCCCTACAGGCTGCTAGATCATGGCACCCTCCTTTCTCCCCTCCCCACTGTGACCTGATGGGTAAGGAACTGTAACTCCCCACAGGTTTAAATGTAAGAGCAGGCTCTGCTCTCTCTGTTCTCTCATCCATCCCCACGTGGGACAATAAACCTGAGAAACTGGGCAAGAGGGAGCCTTCTCTAGGTTCTTGCCCCGAAACCTCGACACCGCCGCAGAGGAAGAGCCCCGAGGCCGCTGGGGAAGGCGTTTGGCACAGCTGGCAGCAGAGCTGGCTGGGATCCTGCCAGCAGTGCCAGGGCAGTGTCCCTAACTGCATCCCTGTGGATCTGTCCCGTGCAGGACCCCGGCCATGATCGGCTGCTCCTTCGTGGTCAACAGGAAGTTCTTCGGGGAGATCGGGCTGCTGGACCCCGGCATGGACGTGTACGGAGGGGAGAACATCGAGCTGGGCATCAAGGTTTGTGCCACCTGGGCAGCAAAATGTCACCTCACAGTGCTCGCAGGAACCCGGGCTTTCACTGAGTTGGCCTGAACAGTTACTGGAGTCCTTCAGGGGAGCTGGGAGGTGGTGGCATTCACAGCATTTTAATTTCACTTTAAGGGAGAAAAATGACTCGGTTTTGGGGATGAATTTAAATTTTTTCCTTGCATTCCAATCTATGTGACCTGATGCAAAGAGCTGCTGAAATGAAATGGCATTTCCAGCTTGAACCTGGCTGTGTTGTCACAGTGTTGCTGGAAGTTACAGGGATTTTTAATACCAGGAAAAACACGGTTGGGTGAACAGTGTTTGGGGGTGGTGGGACTCCTGTGAGTGTCTCAAGAAGACACAAAGCCTGCAAATATCTTCCAGGCATTTAGCATCTGCAAATAAAACGTGTTCACAAGCACAAGACCTGCCTTGAACAGTGAAACTCTGTAAGCCAGGATTTCAGAGCTGCCTCAGTGCCTCCCCCATGACAACATCCCTTGATTACTGTGTACAATATTAGATCTGGCTTAGTGATTCAAGTGTTTACACACACTGAAGTGATTCATAAGTGATGAATTCCATGTTCAGAGTAACCTGGGATGGCAGAGTCTGTGGAGATTCTCCCAGGCATGGTTTGGAGTACACTTCTGCATTAACGAGCTGATAGGGGGAGGCTGGAGACTCCTAACTGGAAAATTGCATTGATTGTGCTATTGTGAAAATGACAATTCATTGTTCAGATCAGAGATTTACCAGAGGACATTTGCTTTGCTGGCAAGGCACAGGAAGCTTGTTGTTGGCTGTGGGGAGCAATAATCTCACTTAAACAAGGGAGTGGAAATGAAAGGCTTTCACTGTGCCACAGAGCTCCTCTCCTTGGGAAGTAATTACTGCTCATCCTGCAGTGGGGCTGGAGAGATCCCTCTCCAAACCAGCTTCTCTCGTGGCTCTCCTGGTTTGTTTGGGTTTGGGATTTTTGGTCTCATTGTGAAGCTGCTCTTCTCACAATAATTCAGCTCATTCCCCTGGTTTGGGGGGATTTCATTGAAAATTGCCTTCTTAACTGGAAAAATCAGATGGATGTCTCAGAGAAAGTGGTGAGCATTTGTCCTCTTCTTGTTCATGTGATGAATTTTTCAGAAAGGCTAATAAGCATCCTTTTGGGGAAAAAAAAAAAAACAACCAAACTTCTCTTCCCCACGTGACTTTCCCAAGCTTGAGTTTCTAAGCCATACGTTTTCACACTCATGCTGCGTGTTCTGGTCAGGGTTTTTAAATTACTGGTGGTTTTGAGAGCCAAAATACTTAGCCTGCACAGAAAGTAGAATTTTAAAGATTCTTGAGCTCCAAAAATCTTTTTGTGGGTGTTTTGCTGTTTTGCCTGATAAGAGGCTGGCTGGAATCCCAAAAGTAACTTGGTTGTTTCAGTGATTCCTGGATCAAAAAAGATGCAGAAAGTGTTTCTTTTTGATGATGGTGCAAATGCCATCATCCTTCTGAGAATCCTGGGGCACTTTTAAATATTTTATGGATGTGATTGTCCCTCTCTCCTCTGCACTGGTGCAGCCTCACCTCAAATCCTGGCAGCAGTTTCGGCACCAAAATATCTGAAAAATCTAAAGCCAGACCTGCCCAAAGAACAAAAACTAAGTAATACATCCATTGAGGCTACAGGAAGGACATGGAAAATCTGCAGTGTTTCAGGCAAAAGCACAAGCTAACCCTGTTATGGGAAATCAAATCGAGGAATCTGAATAACAAATTGAAATAAAGAATTGAGAAGGTTGGGCTGGACTAACCTTGAAGGGCCAAAGCTGTGTACAAGAGTCCTGTTTTATTCATGTGCCTCGGGGTGGGGGAGTCCCCATCCCTGAGGGGTTTAACAGTGGGGATGTGACACTTGGGGACATGCTGCTGGTGGCACTGGTGGCCTTGGCAGTGCTGGGGGCACAGTTGAACTCAAAAATCTCAGAGGAACTTTCCAACCTAAAGAATTTCATGATTCTCTAAGTGCTGTAAAATGAGCTGTACTGTGCCTGTTGTGGAGAAATACCTGGGCCTTATGTTTCTTTCAGCTACTGAGTTCAGGGAGCAAAATGAGAAAAGTCCTGCAGGAGCCCCTTGAAAAGCCCCTAAAAGCCCCTAAAAAGCCAGCCCAGTTAGTCCCACTCGCAGGGTGGCTCTGGCTCCACAATTCCACTGCTCAAGGCTCCCATCCTGGGCAGGCTCTGGGTGCTGTGTCCCCTTCTCCTGGCCCAGCTCAACTCCTGCTCTCTCTGAACAACCTCTGGGCCAACTCTTGAACCCTTTCCTGTTCTGGAGGAGTTTCTGCTCTCATTTCATCAGCCTGGTGCTCAATTCTCATGGCTTCAAAGTGCTGCTGCTGCTGTGGGTCCCTAGCAGCTCCAGGTGGGAATTTTGGCACAGAGACTTGGTTCCCCATCCCTGCTCCTCCTGCTGGGAAGTTTTCATTTCTTCTGGAGCTGTTTGTGGCCCTGGGTTTCAGTGAGTGTGACTGCATGGGGGGCTGCCTGTGCTCTGTGCCTGGCTTGTGCTCTGCAGGGAGGCTTAATGGATTTCATGGTTAGTCAGAGACATTCCCTAAAAAGATGCTCCAGAAAATTGGGTGTATCTGTTGGAATAAAGATGCCAAAGTCTGTGCCATGGCTGCTGCCACGATTTCAAAGTCTGGGATGGGCTGCAAAGGTTGTTTTCAGAGTATTTTGTGCTTGTGTCATGCATTGCTAATTAAAGTTATTTGAGTTGTCTTTTTGAGATTAATTTAATCAATAGGGATATTATTGCTACTTTGATGGTATCATTTGTACAAATTGTCACTTGAAGAAAGCAATTAACTGAGAATGCTTATTAGCTGATCCATCCCACCCCTTATTTGTGCAGTAGGAATTGATTATTGGATTCATTAAGTCAAGCACAATTCAGGGATCCCTTTGAGGTTTAACCACTGACTTGAGCTGCTTTTACTGCTGCTGTAAATTGGCTGAGGGTCAGCTTGGAGCCTTAAAAGTATTTCTAGAAGAAAAGCATGGCATCTCCTCTTAATATCCCAGACTTTTTCCCCCCAGATTTGTCCTCTAGATACAACAATGCAGATCACTGGTGCTGCCAAGCCAGAGGATTTATGGAGCACATGGAGTGGCACTCCCATGGCATGGGAATCACGGACTCATGGAATGGTTGGGTTGGGAGGGATGTTAAAAACCATCTCATCCCACCCCTGCCATGGCAGGGACACCTTCCACTGTCCCAGGCTGCTCCAGCCCCAGCGTCCAGCCTGGCCTTGGGCACTGCCAGGGATCCGGGGGCAGCCCCAGCTGCTCTGGGCACCCTGTGCCAGGGCCTGCCCACCCTGCCAGGGAACAATTCCCAATTCCCAATATCCCATCCATCCCTGCCCTCTGGCAGTGGGAGCCATTCCCTGTGTCCTGTCCCTCCATCCCTTGTCCCCAGCCCCTCTCCATCTTTCCTGTGGCTCCTTCAGGTCCTGTAAAGCCACAGTGAGGTTACCCCAAAGCTTCTCTCTTCTCCAGGCTGAACAATCCCAATTTTCCCAGCCCTTCCTGAGTGCTCCACGTGGGGCTTTAAAATAACAGGGTACAACAAGGCCATATTGTTGTTAGAGGGGATTTTAGCAATCAGAGCCTCTCCTGCAGCTGCTCAGGACAAAAGTGACCCCCCTGCCCTGGCAGGGACATCAATCCTCCCGGGGGTACCCCGGCTCAGTCCCCTCAGTTTCAGAAGCCCTCCAAAGAGATTTAGTGACCTTTCACTGGGACACATCTCCAGCCATGAAGGAACCTCTTTTGTTGCTATGAGCGTGATTATTCACATGCTGAAATATTGAGAGGCTCAGGCAAAAGAATAAAAGGAAAACTGTCAAAGAGGTGTGTTTAAATTCCACACAGGAGCCTGACTCTCTGCATCCAGAGACTCAAACCCTTCTCTTCCTGCATGCATTTGCCATAAAATTCTGTTGTGTCTTTCTGTTAAGAAACAAACAGTGAGGGTGTTCTGAGCAAGCAGCTCTTTCAGCATCTGTGGGGCCTGAGGTGAGGGCTGGGCAGCCTGGATCCCACGGGAGCAGAGGGAGGATGGCAGAGCTGCCAGCTGGGAGGAAGATGCTTTGATCATTTCTCTCCTCTGTTTTTATAAAAATAAATACACTGCAAGCACAGACTGGCCTCGCCAGCCTCGCTGGGAATGGACTCCATGTGCCTTTACATGGCATTGTCATGGGGAATGGTGGGTGGGGGTATAATGGGGGCACAGAGATTCCATTGCTGGGTGGGGCTTTGCCTGGGTTTGTGCTTGTGTGGAACCTACATCTCAAAATAGTTAGTGCCTGTCACCAAAATGGAACAAGCATCCCTGGTTAGGGTGGAATTTGTTTTTATAATGTCACATTTTGCCTCTGCCACGTGTCCATGGAGATGGGGTTTGCTGGGATTTTTATCATCCTGCAGTGTCTCTGTCTCCCTCTCAGTGCTTCTGATTAAGGAATTACAGTCTGGGAGCAGGCAGAGGGAGCTGACAGCAGGCTGCACCCCAAATCCTCCCTGAGCACCCTGTCCACCAGTGCCTGGTGTGAATCCCAGTGTTCCCAGGGGCTGCCTCCTCCCCTGGCACACCCAGGGGTGCAGGGTATGGGATCCAGGAGTTGGGGATATGCATTGTTTGGAAACCAGGAGGCTGAAAAGCCTGTCATTCATTCCTGGGAAATTTATTAGGCTTTCAGGGTTCACAGGAGTCAGGGATGAATCCAGGTCCTTGTGGGCTTTTTCCCCATCTGGCTCTGAGGAGACTGAATGAGCCATGGGATGCCTGGTGCTGCAGGGAAGGGCTTTTCTGGGCAGTGTGGGAACGAATCAGCTCCCATCTCTGAGGGATGGCCTTGGAGGAGCACACCCACAGCTGGCTGCAGGTGCCTCCCAGGGTCTGTTTGTGATGGCTGCAGGAGGTGTGGGCACACCTGGCTGCAGGGAAGGAGGAAATGTGCCCTGGGCAAGCTGAAGGCTTTGGGGTAGAATTCCCAGGGATTTCACTGTCTGGGACTGTGTACTGTTCAAACAGCCACTCTTCGACATCCCTGAGGAGCTGAGATCTTCCCAAAATCAGTCAGCTGGAGGTGAAGCAGAGGCAGTGGAGGGGATGCTCAAGCAGGGCTGTTGGCAGGGGAATCACAGGATCATAAAATGGTTTGGATTGGAAGGGACCTTAGGGATCATCTCATCCCACCCCTGCCATGGCAGGGACACCTTCCACTGGCCCAGGCTGCTCCAGCCCCAGTGTCCAGCCTGGCCTTGGGCACTGCCAGGGATCCAGGGGCAGCCCCAGCTGCTCTGGGCACCCTGTGCCAGGGCCTGCCCACCCTCCCAGGGAACAATTCCTAATTCCCAATATCCCATCCAGCCCTGCCCTCTGGCAGTGGGAGCCATTCCCTGTGTTCTGTCCCTCCAGGCCTTGTCCCCAGTCCCTCTCCAGCTCTCCTGGAGCCCCTTCAGGCCCTGCAAGGGGCTCTGAGCTCTCCCTGGAGCCTTCTCCTCTCCAGGTGAGCACCCCCAGCTCTCCCAGCCTGGCTCCAGAGGGGCTCAGCCCTGGAGCAGCTCCGTGGCTTCCTCAGGACTTGTTCCACGTCCTTCCTGTGCTGGGGCCCCAGAGCTGCTCTCCCTCCAGCAGGGAATGAAACTCTGTGCTCACCTATCAGGGAAAGAATTGGTGGAGTTAGAGCAAGATGTGGAAAAAGCAACAGGGGAACCACTAAAAACTGGAGAAATTTTATTTATCAGCCCTGGGAGTTGTGTCTGGCACTGATCTGTGGGATGGGGCTGTGTGGGGATGGATCAGCTCTCCCTCTTCCCTCTCCAGGCACAAGGAGCATGGAGCAGCTACTCCAGCCCTGCTGATGCCTTGCAGGATCTTGGAGACTCCTGCAGTTCAGCAAACATCAAAAAAAAACCATCAAAAGAGGTTGAAACAATCAAACAAAAAACCCCACAACTCAAACTTGCCAGCGATGCAAACTCAAAGCCAGTATTTTATAAATACTTTATCTGTCAGACACCAAAATCCAGTTAGAAATTGGGGCTTAAAGATGTTTCCAAATAAAAATCAAGTTAATTTGGAGGGAAGTAAGGCTAGGGTAGGACTGACCTTGGAAAAGCTCTTAGAAATACCAATACACCAGGAATACACAACTTCCATCTGTTTATTTGTACCTATACCCCTGTTAGAGGAGATTTTGCTCTTCAGAGTGATTGTGGCATGGTTGGAAGAAATATTTCCACCCCTGAACAATATCCAATCACTGCCTGCATTTACTTTAAGAGCAGGAATCAGCACAAGTGTGAGTTCAGCTCCGAGGTCTGGCATTTGAGCTGTCAGCTCAGGACTTACGGTGGGTGCTCGAGGGTCCTTTAGCTGAAGCTCTGCTCTCATTTTCTAAACTGGTAAAATGTTTTTCATCCCAACCTTCTCCATGGAGATGGAGCTGTGTTTGGATTGTTTCTGAGCAGGAGGTGCTGGGGTTGTGCCTGTCCCTCCTTGGGAAGGGGGTGGCAGGAGGCTCCCAGCTCGCTTCCCCCCTGATAGCAAAGGATTTGTCATCCCTGTTATCTGCTGGCAGATGGGACAGGTAGAGCAGGGAGAGAGGACTGATATTTTCACCCCAGCTGATCCTCCAGTTGTCCCTGACAAGTTGATTTTTATGCTGGGAAGACTCTGATCATCTTTGCTGGGAAATGTGATGGCTCTGCCCGTGCAGTAACGGTGTGAGAGTCACTGGTGGGTGAAGAAATCCATTTCAGGACTCAGCCATGCCTTGTCACTTGAAACTCTGGCAGGTGTCAGCTTTTTACAGATTTTCCTGGGATTGGTGCCTCTGGCAGGCAGTGGTTGGGATTTGTCAGGGTTGGTTTAACACTGGGCCATGGTCAGAGCCTGGATGGTGAAATGCAGATGTGGAGAGCAGGAAGAGCATCCCTGTGGCTGTTGGGCTCTGGGGAGCGAGGACAAGGGGCTGGGCAGGTTCAGGATTTGGCAAAGTTTGCTTTCTCTGTGCCCTTCACCAGTGGGTCTCAGAAACCCTGAGGGAGCTCCTGCCGTGCTCAGCTTTGGTCTGACTCTGCTCCTCCTCCTCAGCAGCACTCACCCATGTTGCTCTTTCCACTGCATTTTGGTGAGGTTTGGATTTCTCCTGCTGTAGGATTTGGCTCCCACTGACTCTCCACTGAGGCTGCTCCAGGGACTCCTCAGGCAGGTGCTCCCTCCCCTGCCCACACCCAGGCTGGGGACACCAAAGACACCTCCAGTGTCCCCAGGACAGCTGCTTTTTGGTTTTCCATCCCACACTGTTTTCTTGGGCATGACTTCCATCACTTTAACTTCTCCTGGGCTTCCAGCTCTCCATCCTCTGTGGGGAAAGAGGTGGCAAAGGAGGCACCTGAGTCCCCCTTTCACTGAGTGCCACGTGTTCCTCAGACAGCTCCAGGGCTGGGGACTCCAGGCCTCCCTGGGCAGTTCCAGTGCCTGACAGCCCTTCCCAGGAAGCAATTCCTCCTGATGTCCAAGCTGAGCCTCTCCTGGTGCAGTGTGAGGCTGTGCCCCTGCTCCCTGGGAGCAGAGGCTCCCTGGCAGTGCTGACTGGGATGCTCAGGATCCCCTTCACCTGCCTCCCCAGGGATCCCTCAGAGCTGCCCCATCCAGGACTTGTCCCCAGCCACTCCTTGCTGGTGTGGGCAGGATTCAGGGACTTCCCTGCAGCAGGAGCTGCCATGGGGGGTGCCAGCAGGGAAATAAATCACTTAAATTCCATCTTGCCAGCATCCTGCAAGGCACACTGCTCCCCTTCTGTATTGGCCCCCTGGGTCCTGGGCCAGCCCTTCCTGTCCCCATTGCCTGGGCCGTGGCCACACTTCCAGCCCTGAGATTTCATTACTGTGGGATGATGCATGAGCTGGAGCAGCCCTGCCTCCCCCCGTGCCTGGAGGCTGCAATTTGGTCAGGAATTGCTGAGCTGCAGCAAAGTTAGGCCCTCTGGAAGCTGTTTTATAGCAGCTCTCCCTGGAGGACAACTGTCCTCCAAAGTACTCCTGGGTGCCTGAACAAGCACTGAGATCTGCCCTCACTCTTCCCTGTGCAAGGTGAGCATCAGCACATTTGTTCTGTGCGTGTGCTGCAATGTCTGGGATATAAATTACCCCATAAACCAGAAAATCCAGGCTTGTCTCACCCTAAAATCCAGCTCCCAGCAAAACTGAACTTTGTCTTCTGACAAAAAAACGCTCTTGGGAAATGCCAAGGAAAATGTGACACCAGCAAACGAGGCTCATAATGAACTGAGGTGAGGAATGAGGAGTTTTTTCATCCCATTATATTCCTAAAGCTTTTGAAAGCTCCCTGCCTGTCATGACTGCAATGCAAGGGGATTTTTTTCTGCCTTTTTATCTGTCCTTTCTTATGAGCAGACTCACTTGTGATGCACCTGCTGGGGCTGTGGGACACACAGGTCCTTTCCCACCTCAGCCAGAGCCACCAAGTTGATTTAATCCCTTTTCTGCTGTCTGGTGACTCAGGCAGGGCAGGAGCAGCCCTGTCTCACTGAGTGTTGGCTTCTTCCAGGGATAAGACTCTCTCCTCATTGACTACAGATTTCCCCTAAGTTCGAGGATTATTCCTGGTAAGATGCAATCAATGCTGTTGCACTCCTGTGATTTTCAACCCAAAACCTCAGAGTTCAAAATTCCCAAGCAGCTTTTGGTGTGTTTGGGGTCTCTGTGAGGCTTTGTTGTTGTCCTCTCTCAAGGACTTTGAAGTCGAACTGTTTATTTTTACAAACAACCCCCCGTTTTCCACGAGCCCTGGCTGCAGTCGAGGCTCTCCGAGCTGGTTAAGCTGCATTTCCTTCTCTCCTGAACTCCTCCTGGACAGGGCACGCAGCTGAAGGCAGCTGACAGCCGGATGGATGGCAAGGACAGACTGACAGCGTTTCCCTGCCCACATCCATCCCAGCCCTGCAGAGTCAGCAGAAGTGTGGTGACAATAGCAGAGCTTGTGACCCAGCATTGTCCCAGCCCTGGGGGACGCAGCTGCACTGCCAGGTTCGGGGAGACCTTTCTGCCCTGCCTCCTCCTGCCTCCCCTACCATCCCATGTGGCAGGGTCCACCAGCATCTCCTCCTGGACACCCCTTGGACACCCAAATCCCTTGGACACCCCAGTCCTTGCTTTGAGGTCCCTTGTGTCCCTGTGTTTAGTGTCAGCCCAGGGCCAGGCTGGATGGCCCGGGCCATTCCCAGCCCCCAGCGCTCCCCAGATCCCAGGGTTTGTGTCCCTGCTCCTGCCCCTTGCCTGAGCAGTGGCTGGATGTGCTCCCTGCTCTCTCCAGCTCCACGTGTGGT
This sequence comes from Promerops cafer, assembly GCA_013398275.1. Classification (NCBI taxonomy): domain Eukaryota; kingdom Metazoa; phylum Chordata; class Aves; order Passeriformes; family Nectariniidae; genus Promerops; species Promerops cafer. Next base: position 55,209 of record VZSE01006161.1, read on the forward strand.
GTGCAGAGCAGGGCTGGCAGCTCTGGGTGCACGATCCTGCCTGGCTCCAGGGCTTTGGGAAAGGCTCTGGGAGATCCCTGTGGGATTGTGCCATGTCTAGCCCGTGGCTCTGTCCCTGTCGCGTCGACCTGCCTCCACTGCCCGGATGGGCAGCAGCGCACCCCCGAGGAGCGAGCAGGAATAGGCTGCAGTGCAGAACTGACAACGCAGGTGACAGAAAAATGGACCTTTGAGCAGCAATCTGGAGAACAAGGTTTATTGAAGGAGAGGAAGGAGACACGTATGAAGGAGCCAAAGGCCGCCACAGCAAAGGCAGGAGGTCTGAGGGAGCACAGGGTTTTATACGGAGCGTCCAGGGGCGGATCTGAGGGTTAGGGTCCAATAGGATTAGGGGTGACATAACCAAGGACCAATCAGGGAAGAGGGGTGGGCACTGCGGCAAAAACGGGCCAATGGGGTATGGGAGTGGGGGAACTTTCCAGAAACATTACAATGGCACCTGACGGACAGGCCAACAGGGCCAGCCGGGGCGCAAGAATTAACACATTCATAAACTCCGTAACTCAAACTCCAGACGGGGTGCGTGGCCTTGGGATAATGGGGGACCTAGGAGTGCCCCCATGTCCCAGACAAAGCCTTGAGCTCGCTGTGCTTGGTGTGCTGTGTTCAGGTGGGGTTTGTGTGCCCGCAGCTCGGCTGGGGTAGGAACTGCAGCACGTGGCTGTCGGAAGGGCGTTGGCATCCTCGGGCTCTGCCAGGAGCCCAGCAGCTCGTTTGGTCCTCTCAGGTTCACTGGCTCCCTTCTCCCACAGCCTTCCCAGCCCTGGCAGACCTGAGGGGCTGCTTCAGTGCAACAAGGAGGAGAAAGTTCCCAAATTCAGTGGGAACTCATCATTTCTCTCCTCCAGCCATCCTGGAGAATCTCTCCTTTCCTTCCATGAGCAGGAGGAGCCTGGCACTGAGCGTGTGTCCCTCGATGTGACACCGCTGAGCCTTGCCCTGAGCATCCCTGAGATAACAGTGGGAACAGCTGGACAGGATTTACATTTCCCTGTGCATTTATCCCTGTCTGGAGTGTCCTTGTGATGCCCACACAGGGAGCTCTGTGGGGCTCCTTCTGAGCAGCATTCCCAGGCGGAGCTCCCTGGGAGGGGAATTCCCTCGCAGCAGTGAACCTTCTGGTGATCTGTTATTCACAGCCAGGCTGTTGGCTCGGAGATGATCTGATGGCTCTGATGCACCTCTGCCTAAGGCCTGAGAGGTGTTCAACCTCTTTTATCTCTCTCCTGACTCCAGGGTTTCCTCAGGAGTGCCTCAGCAGGGAAGGTGCTGCTGCTGGAGCTCCTCAGCAGTCTCCTCCTGCTGGAGCTCACCTCCAGCCCATCCTGCCTCACATTCCAGAAGGATTCAGTGGTGCCTCAGCCTTCCTTGGCTTTGGCTGAGAACTCTGCCACTAAGGCACTGGATGCCATGGAACTGCAGGATCTCTTGGGGCTTTTCTGCTCTAGGATTGGAGCAGCATTTCCTGCCTCTGCCCGAGCTGGTTGGAAGCTGCTGCTGCAGGAGGCAGATCAGAAGATGAAATTAAATTCCACCTCTGACTGCCCAGGCTGGGATCCAGCAGAGCACTTAACTTCCAGCCACCTGGGCAGCCCTTTTAATTTTAGTGGTACTGTTTCACCTGCATAAGTGCAGTTCTGGATCGAGGCCTCTGGAGCTGAACTTGAGCCATAAGGGTTAATATTTCCAGAATTAAATTTTTCCTTGGAATAAGGTGTTGTTCCTCATCCCTGCCCCTCCAAACAGTGCTTCTGTTTGATGAGATAATTAACTCATCTGGCTTTAAAATACAAGTACATCCTTCTTGCCTTTTGTCATGTGTCACCACCTTCTCAGGAGTTATTATGTCTTACTTGCACAGAAAATACAGAAGGAGGGAAGTGAACCTGTTCAGTGCTTGAATTTATACCCAAAGCCTCAGTACCAAACCCATTATTTAATATTCATCTACAGACACAAAATATGTGTTAATTAACCAAAGTGCTGCTAGTGGGCATATGCAAATGAAGTGGCATCAATCAGTCCAGGATCACTTTTTTTTTTTTTTAAAGTTTTTCCTTTATTAAGAAGTACAGCTTTGTGCTGACTACAGTTCCTTAGTATCAGATCTGTGCCTTGAAGCTCAGCCTGCAAAGAGCCTCAGAATCTCCCAGCACTGCAGAACCCTCTGGAAATGATGCAGCTGATAATGAAGAATTCCTGTGCAATCCCAGGGAGGACAGGACTGTCTGGCTCTGCCTCAGGCACACAGAACCCCAGTTTATTTTTCTAGGAGGTGTTTCATTCTGTCAAAGCAGCAGAGTTAAACTGAGAGAGACAATCAGGCATAAGTTCACATTTGGACTAAATATGTCGAACTTCAGATGGAAAATGGGAGTTGTGAGTCTGCAGCTCTGCTCTTCCAAGGCACAGGGTGCCAGCAGGACCCCCAGGATCTGCCCTGGAGGTGGGACAAGTGCTCAGAGGGGATCCTTGGGGCGTGTCCCTTCCCTGCTGCCTGGGTGCCACTGCCAGAGGCACTGGGGGTGCTCCTGGCACCTCAGCTTGGAAATTCCTCAGGGCTGTGCCCAGCACTTTGCACACCCCTGTCCTGCACAGGGGGGCTCCTGTCTGCAGGAGGAGCTTTGGCAATGAGCAGGCTCAGGGCTGACCTGCATCCAGCATCTCCTTTATCTGATTGCACCTTTGGCAGCATTCAAGCATGGATTGTGCTGAGGGCAGAGCAGTGGCTTTAGAATTGCTTGGTAGGATGCTTTTTGTTTCCTTCCCAGAGGAAATCTTGGATATTAACTGATGAGCCAGGACTGGGGGAAGGTGCTGGAGCCTTTAATGTTTAAGAAAAGCTGGCAAAGACATCGTGAATGAGGAAGAAACTTCTTGCTCTCTGGTCTTTTCCATCCCGAGATGTTGATCCCCCCACCAAAGGGAGACAACTGTTGATTTTCAGCTTTCAGGTGGCACAGGAAGGTTCCCAGTGTGAACCCCAGCTGCTCTGGGTCCCTTCTGTGCTCGCCCATTTTGTTCCTGGAGCTCTGGACAGAGGGAATTGCTCCAAATCCCGGGGCTGAACCGTCCCTCTGTGAAATCTGTGCTGTCAGGACACATTTTCCTCTTTCCAGTCCCCTCCAATCAGTGTGAGCTCCAGCAGAGTGAACCCAAACCCACACCTGGGGCTCAGCTGTCACCCCCCATTAGGCTGGATTTGGTCACCTCTGCAGCTGTAGAGCTGCACACAAACACAAAGTTTGCATCTGGAAGTTCAATGCTTCTCTTCTCCTTCCTGGGATTTTGGGTTTAAATCCATCTAAACGTACAGAATTACATCTGGTTTCTATTTAGCATTTTGGCTTTGGCTATTTTGAAGCTCTGTCAGTCTGCAACAAACTCATGTTCCTTGTTGGATTATTCCAGGATCAGGAACCTGGCCTTTGGCTGTGCCCATTCAAACCCAGCATTCCTGTGGCTTTGGTTTGTGCTCAGCCAGTTCCAGATCCTGTAACCTCTGACCAGCCTGGTGAACTCAGATTTTGGCAGGAATTGTTTTCTCTTTGTCTGTGCTTGTTCCAGAGGGTGCTCAGAGGTGGGGAGTGACAGGAGATACTGCAGGCCATGGCCCAGGGGTTCCTGCTTTAATGGCCAGCACAGATGTCTTCATTCCACACTTGAAAAAAGCAGAGCTGGACAAAAACGCAGATTCCTGATGTTCCCAGCAGCTCCTGACAAAGCCTCTGTGCCAGCCAGGCTCCTCCAGCCACAGCCAAATCCCCTCAGAGCAGGGGGATCCCTTTTCCATGGCTTTGCTGTGCCAGAGGCTCTCCCAGCCTCCTCACTGACCCCATCTGCTGCACCTGGGCTGCAGCTCCCGGCCAGGGGCGTCTCCTGTGCTGCCTGGAGCTGCATCTCCACCTGCTTCTGAGGCCATGGGGCAAAAGCTTCCAGACTGGGCTTACAGATGGTTCAGAAAGCAGGCCCAGGTCCCTGTGGCTCGGGCTGTGTGGATGGCAGCAGCAGCAGCAGCAGCAGACCCTTCCCAGTGGGGCACCTCACTGGTAATTTTTGCTGACAGCCCAAAATCAGGCAAGTGAACCATTGTAAAAGCCCTTCAGAACTGTTCACTTCCATCATTTGCTGCTTTTGTCAGGCACACGGAATTGTGTCTTGCCATGTCTTTTGCCTCATTTTTACAAGAGGTCTGTTGTCTATTTAGATTAAATTAGAGCAGCAAACAGTTGTTCAGGGATTAGCACTGGGATGATCCGAGGAGAGCGTTCAGGGGCAGGAGGAGGGTGGTCAGCTCAGGTGGGACTCTCAGCAAATAGATGTTTTTCCTGCTGTGTAAGCTCAGAGGTAGCAGCTGAAGCTGCATCCAGCGTGGATGGGTCCCCAGTGGCAGGACCAGCCCAGGGAGGGGGTGTCTGGGGTGCCCAGGTGAGGTGAGGGCCTGGGGACAGGTTTGGATTCAGTTATTTTGGAGTGTCTGGAGCAGGTTCTGCTGCTCTGCTGGGTGCCTGGTTAGAGGAGCTGGGGCCAGGGGATGTGTCCCCAGCTGGGGCACAGGAGCCTGGGGGAGGTGAGGATCCTGCTGGGAACCACCTGGGCAAGAGCCAACTCCCTGGGGAGGGAAAAGCTGCTGACAGAAGGGGTGGGAGGTGTGGGATTTGTGTCATCCCTGCCTCCAAAACCCTCTGGTGGAAATTTGCACCCCAGGCCAGGGAGCTTGGCCCCATGTCCTGCTTCAAAGTGCTTCTTCCTTCTAAAATCTCTGTTATATTTAAATTTAAAAACTTTTACAGCAGCTGTATTTTCATTTTTTGGGAGGGACACGTAGACACTGAATCCTCGTCCCCCGTTCCCAAACCTTTATGTCCAATAAAATTGAGAAGTATCTTTCCAAAAATGAGCAGCCAGGGGAGTGTGAGCCTGGGCTGTCTGGTTTCATTTGCTCCAGGGGTAGCACTTGCTGTGTTTAATGGATTTGCTTGGCTTTCTGGGACACATTTAAAGGGGAAAATGTGTTTATTGGCATCAAATTTAGAAGACCTGTAATATTTAAGAGGGAGATATGTTTGAAAATGTGATATGAAATGGAGAATTGTCAGTTTTGCTGTCTTTGCAGAAGTTCTGGCAGTTTTACTGACCAGGTTTCTGTGGTGCAGATAGAATCTGAGTGCTAAAAAAACTGAATGCATAATAAAATACCTATGGCATGCCATCATTTCTGGTTATGTTACTGTAACTGGGGTGTATATCTAAAGGCAATCATCGCTGTAGAGGAGGGAGGAAAACACACAGAGAGCTTTAAATTTCATTAGACATTGAAACATCTGAAGGAGGAACTCTAATGGTTATATATAATAAACCCCTTTTTTAATCTTCCCATAAAATTGTATCTCTTTTCCTTTTTCCCCTCAAGTTGAGCTGCCTTGCAGTGTGCAGGGTTCTGAAATAAATCGATGATTAACTAAACAACAGGAATTCATAAACCTCCTTATTTTATAGCAACATTTAAGGTAGTGCACAGTGCATGCTCCCCAAGCTGATCTACGCCCTCAGGTCCATTATCTCAGCTGTAGATAAATGAGGAGTTCTATCTGCTGGAGGTTATGCTCAGGTAGTTCCCACCCTGCTGGTGTAAATCTGAGGGTTTATGGAAGGAGAAGAGCAATATTCTTTATAGGTACAAGGAAACATGACCCAAGGCTGGAGATCTCAGGGGATGATGTTGCTCCCACTGAGCTTTTCTCAGCACATCTTCAGGAAGTGCAAATAAGGTTTCTTTTCCTGGGTTCCCATATTTCCATTCCAGTTAAGAGCAAGTCCTGAGACACTGGGGCTGGCTGCTTTCATTACTGGAAAGCATCACAGGAAGGGAGGAAGGAAAGCTGTGTTCCAAAGGAGCAGCTCGATTGTTGTCAGGGAAAGCATTTAGCTCCTGGCAAATCATGTAAATAGAGCAGACCGAAGAGTGTCTGATCCTGGCAGCTGAAAGGCATGAAAAGCCATCGTGCAAATGCTCCTGGTAATCACCTGGAAGGGCTGTGGCTCTCCACAGAGCAGGTTGCTCTGTTAGAATTGCTCCAGACCTGGCTGGTCCCTCCGAGGTGAAAGTTTTGTGATGGTTGAGCCACATTTGATGCAGGGTCCTGCAAGCCCCACAGATTTCCCTGCCCGTGTCCCTCCTGGGCTTTATGAAACTCTGTCCTCTCCTCTGCATGGAGGTGTCACCATGGCAGCACCTCTGAGTCAGTGAGAGCAGAAGCACGGGGATTTATCAGGAAAGGAGCTGAGAATAAATTGCTCTGGCTGCTCCGGGACTGCAGGCTCAAAAGTGACTCTGAGGTGGAAATGGTTCAGAGGGGGTGATGGAGGGCATGAAAGGGCTCCTTCATCAAGGGGGGAGTGCTCAGCAGAGAGTCTGGAGCCTGGAGGGAGGAGGAGGAGGATGTGGGAAGGCTCTAAATCAGAAGTGACAGGGCAAGCAGAGAGAGGCTTTTCCCTGGGCCCTGCCCTGGCAGCACAGAGGGGTTTGGAAACACCCAAGGTGCTGCTTTCCTCTGTATGTGGACACTCAGCTGCTGCTAAAAGTTCATTTGTTCAACAAGTTCCTGGCTTAATTACAGGATGAAAAGCCCAGTGAAGGCTATGAGATTTAGAGAAGGTTGCCTCTGCCTCTGAGTGTCACCCCCATCTCTGCCCAAGGCCGGAGTGAGCCTTGGCAGAAGTGTTCCTCCTCTTCACCAGGCACCAGCTGTTGGCTACATCCAGCTCCACTTCCCTCCCAAAAACCGAGGCTTGGATTTGGCCAAAGGCAAAGAGAGAACTCCTGGATTTTGCCTCTGCTCTGTCTCTTCCAACCCTGTTTCACCCTCATTTTGCTGAGCACGCAGCAGTGTGCTGGTTCTGCTGGTTCTGCTGGTTCTGCTGGTTCTGCTGGTTCTGCTGGTTGTGGTCGTGCAATGCTCTGGGCTTCTTGTTGAAGGGTCTCCCCCAGATCTCATGGAAAAATCCTGGACAATTCCTGTGCTTTATAAGGAGAAGAAAGTTGGACACGGAGTGATTGATCCTGCTGAAGTCTCCCTCCTGCTCTGGGAGTTTCGGTAAAGGCCTGAGGGTGATCCAGCGCTGGGGATGGCTGAGGAGAGATGGATCTCAGTCCTTGTTTCCCCTCTGCCTGGGTGGCCTCACGTCACAGCTCCCGTGTGTCACAGCACAGCTCCTGCAAGGCCAGAGAGCACAGGAGATGCACACAAGTTTACAGCAAGTGATTTCCAAGTTGGTTGTGTTCCCTGCCGCCAGCTAAATCCTCAGATGGAGGGAAGTGCTTGGCAGCGGGAAGGATTTCTTCTGACAGAGCAAATCAGCTCAAAATCTCCTTGCAGGAGAGGTTAAGCACAGCAGCCCCAGATCTGTCAAAACTGCACTCATTTCATCATCAAGGCAGACAGTGTTCTCTCTTCTGCAGTGAGGAGTGTGGTATTTGTTAACCCTTTAGCCCCTTCCCTTGGCAGTCGCTGCCCTTTAATCACCCGTTAATCAGATTAGTGGCCCTGACTTCCTCCTTGCTGCAGTCCCTGCCAGCCCAGCTGAGCCAGTTAAAAGGCAGGATTGACAGACACTACAGATTTTTCTGTTTGATTTTTTCCTTCTGTTGCTCCTCATTTGACCCTTCCTTTGTGGCTCTCTCGCAGAGATGCTGGGAGATGGAATCTGTTTCCTTTTGCGGGTGCTGTGTTTGGCACCGGGCCCTGCAGCGAGGCTGATGCAGCAGCACTTCCACTGGGTCATTTCAGGGAGGTTTAGCTGGGCCATAAAAGCCTGGGCTGGGCTGAGAGCTGAGGCACAGAGGCTGCAGGGACCCCGAGGCTGCAGGGATGTGCTCTCTGGGTGGATGAGCTGGGGAGATGCAGCTGACAGAGCAGAGCTCAAATCTCTGTCCTGAGCAGGGCCAGCGGTCAGACTGGATGGTTCTTGTGGGGCTCTTCCAGCTCAGGGTACTCTGTGATTCTGTAAAGTGCTTTTCTGGCACTGCTGTTATTGCCAGGAGTTGTTCTTTCACACGAACAGCAGGTTAGAAAGGAGACGAACAGAATCGATGCAACAGCAGAGCTCCGATAAAAAAAGTGACTGCAGGACACATTTATACTGCCAAGAAAAGCAGCTTTGAGTCCCCACCTCAGAAAAGATGTTTCTCTTCAAAGAGTGACTGAAATGCTGCTTTTAAAAAGGAGAAAGAAAAAGCACTGAGGATGCTTGAGGCACAGTGGAGCAGCTGGTGTGCCCCTGTCCCGGGGTCGGGGTCACCACAGACACAACTGCACGGCCTCAGCAGGGACACACGAAACATCTGGAGCAGCAGAGATGTCACCAGAGCTGGAGCCATCAGCTGGGCACAGCTCCTGCCCTGCAGCCAGACCTGACCATCAGTGCTCTGCTCTGCAGCACTCCTAAACCCAGGCAGAGCCACAGCTCACACCCAGCAAAGCCCTCGTTCATCATTTCAGAGTCTGGCTTTCTAAAGCCCCACCAGCCTGTGCTGTAACTGATTCCTGACTTGGCCTGTGCAGAACCAGGAGCTGGACTTGATCCTTGGGGTCCCTTCCACCTCAGGATATTCTGTGGTGTCTCCCCTGTTCGGGGAACGGGCTCTGGCCCCCACCAGGCACGGAGCTCTTGGGGATTGTCCTGTTCAGGGCTGCAAAGGTCTCGTTCCCAGACTGCCATTCCCTATCTGCTTGCCCTGCTCTATCTCAGTTCCTTTGGCAGGCACTGCTATTTAGAGGCAGCAGATGTTCTCCTGAGCGTGTACAAACATCAAACACATCTCCCCATGTTTCACTTTGTGCTTCCTGCTCGTTGCATGGGAGCTGCTGGTTCAGTCCTGGAGCTGTCCTGGCAGTTACTTGATCATATCTTAAAGGAGATGTTTTATTTCCCCATGAACATGTGCAGGGCAGCAGGTAACAAACCAAAGGTACCAGAAAATGCCCATTTTTCTGCTCTCCTGCTTTTTGAATTGATCCATAACGAATTCCCTTGGAGGCAGAAAGTGGCAACTCCTTGGTGTTTGCTAAGGGGAAATCTTAAAACATGAAATAGAGTCAACTCACCTGGATTTATGAGTCTTGCAAGCATAAAAAAGGCAGTTTTTAGTCTGGTGTTTTCCTGTTTCTCTTGGTTACCATCAGAGGAGGTAGAAATTTTCCCTTGGAATGGGATGTGGCAGTGCCTGTGGTAAATGGAGCCCTGGGACCTTTACTGGGGTTTTAAAATATATATTATTATTGTTATTTTTGTTATTATTGGCACGTCCTCAAAGTAGAATATTCCTGACTTTAGGGAACCACAGAGCCCAAGTTTATTGCTGTTTGATGATGAAATAAGCGGTGATGAAGCGATGATGAGCACGGTCTATCCCTAAGCATGGGAAAGCAAAGCCTTGGGCTGTGCCAGAAATCCTGGGAGCATCCAAACATGTTCATAGGCATCCCTTCCAGGGCAGCCAGCATCAGCCTCTTGGCTTTGCCCTGCTGTTCCCCTCTCTGGGTGACTCAGAGGCTGCAGAACGAGGGGCAGGCGTGTGGCTGTCCTGTGTGATCCAGCGGGCTCCTCCCTGTGGGAGCCCTCCTGGCATCCTGCTCATTATGGTGTCATGGAATTGTGTGAGTGATCCTTGCTCTGCTCCCAGTGATTGGAATTGTGTGAGTGATCCTTGCTCTGCTCCCCATGAATTGAATTGTGTGAGTGATCCTTGCTCTGCTCCCAAGGACTCTGGCAGATGTGGGACTCTGCCCCCCATAGTTGGGGTTTTAGTGGAGGATTTGGAGATGTTTTCCCTGCGAGTGCCATTGGTTTGTGTTTGGGTAATCTGCTTTGGAGCGCTGCTGGTGGCTGGTGTGGGGCAAGCCAGCAGTCCCAGGGGAACTGCACCTTCCTCTGGCTCTGGGGGTGGTGCTGGTGGCAGCAATCACACTTGGCACTGCTGTCACTCACAGCAGGGTCCCTTCCAAACCTGTGATCCAAATGCAAGCAGGGGGTGAGCTCAGGCTCGGCCCCTGCTGAGGTCTCCTGGTGGTTTACGAGGTTTTCCTGGGGTCTGTCCTCCCAGGTTTGTATTTCCAGGGTCTGGGCCTGCTTTCCATCCTCTCTGTGTCTCTGGAGCACCCGCTCCTGCTGCTTTGGGGGTGGCCAGAAGCCAGTGAGGCTCTTCAGGCTGCTGGGATGGCTTTGTGAAGGGATTCCATGCGTGGCCTGCTGTCCCCCACGGGGCTGCAGCTGGGTGAAGGTGGCTGTCCCCACAGCTCCCTGCAGCACAGGGACCTCCCCATGCTGGGGCTGCCCTGCTCTCCCTGCTCAGAAATGCAGCTTGGGCAGGTGTTCTGAAATGAGAGGGGAGAGGCTGGAGCTGCAGGTGAGAGGGTTGTGTCAGTGACAGATTTCATTCCCAGAGCCCTGTGTGAGCCTGAGCCAGCCAGGCTGGACCTCCAGGCAGGGTTTGCCCAGTCTGCAGCAGCTGTGTGGGGTGGGTTAAATCAATGCCACAGTGCCAAATCCTCCCTGGCTGAACGTGGCTTGCACCAGCACCAGATAAAATACGCTGCAATAATGAATATTGCCTCTTCATTCAAAAGTGACCTGAAAAAATCACCTCCCTCCCTGGCACTGCTCCAGCCTGGAAAAGTCTGAAAGAGAACAGAGCCTTGGTGCCTTTGTACATCCCTCTGTTAACCCAAGAGCATCACCAGACTCCCTCAAAAGAGGGCTTTTTCCTGAGGAGGAGCCTCAGGTGACCTCTGTGAGCTGGGAATGGCTGGGACTGCATGGTCTGGCAAACACTGCACGTTATAAATAATTCCCAGAGGGAAGTACAGCAGTCCTAGCTCTGGGAAATGGACAGGGCTTTCCTGAAACCCTGGCTGCCCTGGACAAGGTAGCTCCTGGTGTTTTCCTGTGAAGTCTGCCTTATCTCCAGGGAAGGAAGATTTGTAATTGAGGAGCTGCGTGCTGTGCTTTCACCCCCAGCTCTGATTTATGTCTGCTGCTGCTGGAATACATATTCATGACAGGTTTTGCATAGAGCAAAGCAAATTACTGTTGTGGAAATAAATAGGGCGAGAATCCTTTCAGTTTGTTACCTCCTGAAGTGTCTCTGGTGATTGGAATGAAAAGCAAAGTGGTGGCTTTGGGTCTGCATCAGTCTGGGAGGAAAGGGGGCCATTCCTCAGGGAGCAGTGCCTTGGAAAGGGGTGTGGAGGATTCACAAACGCTGAGGGACCCTGTCATTCACACTTGGGTTCATCCCCAGATCACTCCTGGCTTCTATGACATCCTTACATCATTACCAGAGAATTCTGGAGTGGTTGGGCTTGGAGGGACCTTCAGGCTCATCTCAGGGACACCTTCCACTGTCCCAGGCTGCTCCAAATTCCATCCAGCCTGGCCTTGGGCACTGCCAGGGATCCAGGGCCAGCCCCAGCTGCTCCCCCCCACTGCCAGGGCCTGCCCACCCTCCCAGGAAAGGATTTTTTCCTGATAACCAATTTAAATCTGTGCTCTTTCAGCTGTTTCTTTATCAGATCCATTGTCTGAGCTGGATAAACTGCTCCACGTGAGCTGCTGGCCCAGCCTGGGAGTGGCCATGTCACCGAGGATGAGTTACTGGGCTGTGGCTACCTTACCCTGCCTGCCCACAAGCACCAGCCCCTTGTCCTTCCCCAGCACTGCCAGGGTCAGGCAAGTCCCAGAGCCTGGGGAGAGCTGGTGCTGATTGATGGAGTGTGAGCTTTCAGCTTGCTGTGGAGATGAGATCTCCCCTGCAATTAATACACCATGAGCTACAAATAGTTACTTGAAGGAGAAAAAAGAGCTCCAGGTAATGGATTATGTCCACAGCTGAGTGTGTCCTGAATGAAGGCACGTCGGGAGTGCTCCTCTCCTGGAGAGAAAATTCCTTTGAAAAAGCCCATGCCTGGGTCTGTCTGTGCAAATCCAACCTCCTTCCCTTTTCCACTTGAATTATAAAATGTTTCTGTTTGTTTTATACAAGCATTCAATTGGCTTTGATAAGGAACATGATGTTATTTACTGTGCTTTAGCCTTGTACTTTAATCTGTGTTTTAGCAGCAGAACAAATTAACTGCTTTCTCCATCTCCAGGCAGAGCTCTCTGGTCCAGAGCCAGCTGAGCCTCCCAACAAAGGATGCTTTTAGTGCCTGCATCTTCCCGAGCTCCCATCTTTAGTGGATTATTTTATTATTCTGCCTCTGACTGGAGACCCAAAGTGGCTGTGTTTAAAGCTCTGTATTGACACTAAGCCAGCACAAGCCCCCCGAGCTGCTGCAGCCTGGCTCTGCCCCATGGAGGGGCCCCTGTGTCACTGGGGGCTTTGCCAGAGTCAGAGGGATCCAGCACACCTGGGCTGATGGGGCAAATGCTGCTCAGGCAGCCAGGGATTATTAATCCTGGGAATTAACAGATGGGGAAATCAGGAAGCTGGAGAAACCTCCTGACAGAGGGTTGTGTTTTGTAGGGTGGCAGCAGGACCAGGGCAGGGATTGTCCCCTGTGCTGGGCTCTGGTGTTGTCACCTGGGGTCAGCCCTGGGCCCCTCAGGACAAGACAGACCCTGAGGGGCTGGAGCATGTCCAGGGCAGGGAATGGAGCTGGGAAGGGGCTGGAGCCTCAGGAGCAGCTGAGGGAGCTGGGAAGGGGCTCAGCCTGGAGAAAAGGAGGCTCAGGGGGGCCCTTGTGGCTCTGCACACCTCCCTGACAGGAGGGGACAGCCGGGGGGGTCGGGCTCTGCTCCAGGGAACAGGGACAGGAGCAGAGGGAACGGCCTCAGGCTGGGCCAGGGCAGGCTCAGGGTGGATTTGGGGGAAATTCCTTCCTGGAAAGGGTTGCCCAGCCCTGGCACAGCTGCCCAGGGCAGGGGTGGAGTCCCCACCCCTGGAGGGGTTTAACAGCCCTGCGGATGTGGCACTTGGGGACATGGGGCAGTGCTGGGAATGGTTGGACTCCATGATGTCCAAGGGCTTTTCCAGCCTTAAAGAAGCTGGGATCCAGCATCCTCTTCCCCAGACAAAGCTCTGTCAGTCTGGTGCTGCAGTCTGGAAAGTCAGGGAAAGCCTCATCACTGGTGACCAAATCCTCTGTGGCCCTGCACGTGTTATCCCAGCAGCCTGGGGGAAGTGGTGGAGAGCTTCAGGCTGTTGCAGCTTTGGATGAAGTTTGCTGACTAGATCCTCCTAGAAAGAATCCCAGGTCCTGGTAAACAGCCACTTTCTTCTGGCCAACATTATCACAAAAAATATTATTTCCATGCTGGGAATCTGCTTATCCAAACTTTGCCCAGCCCTGATTATATCTCGGTTCTTTGGGAAGGATTTAAAGGAAGATCATGTTATAAATTCACCTGCATTTCCTCCCCCTGCTGCCTTCAGAGTAAAAAACTAAAACCTCACATAAAATATCTGGTTTTTATCAGTCCTCAGTTACAAATCACTGGATTTCATGTGCTTTTCCACTTGTCTTGTTCAAATATAGATTGTGCCATGCATAATGCAGAATTATTTAAGGCTCAATTAAAAAAAGGGACTCTAAAGCTCTTAGTTTTTCCAGGTATTTGTGTCTTTGGGCTGAAATGAGGGGGAAACCACTGGCAGCAGAAGTCACATTCCCTGTCCAAAAGGATCATTTGGACCTTACTGAAGCTTTCCAGAAATCAGAATAAACACGCTGCAAATTCTTATTCCCATTTTAATTCCCATCCTGCGTCTCAACTGTGACACTTGCCAGACAGGAAATTCCTGAAATAAAACCAGGTGCAGCAGGAATTATGTGAAACAGTTTTACTGAGAAGAGAGGAGACTTGGAATATTATTTTCCTGACTATGGAATGGAAACCATGTTTAGAAAAGGAAGGGTTTTTCCTGTTTAAGAAGAAGGAAGGCACAGGGAGGCAGAGCTTTTGTGGGGCAGGTTCTGTGTGCCTGAATTGGCTGCAAAATTCCTTGGAAAAAAACTGGAACTTTCTCCCTGTGGTAATGTTTTCACTGGTTTCACACAGCTGATGGAAAACTGTGCTGCTGATAAATTACTTGCCTCGAAAGAAAATGTAGGAGAGGATTTTAGAGCACCTTGAACTCTTGTTTTAATGCCTTGAGGTGATTCCAATGATTCCATAGCTGAGGATACAGGGAATTCTTGGTTCTCCCCTTCTTCCCACCACCAGTGCAGAAGGGGCTGGATCCACCTGCCCTTCCCTCCCAAAGAGTTTCCAGCAGCTCCAAATGTAATGAAATTTCCTTTTTCCCTGTAACAGCCCCAAAAACCCTCATGGATATGGAATACCTGGATCCAGCTGGATGAGGAGTTACCATTATGGACTGAAGGTGTCACCCAGCTTCTGTGCTCTCACTTCCTCTGCAAAAGGCACAAATGCAAAGCTGGGAGAGCCTTTCCCACACTTTCCCTTCAGCTTTGGTGGCTTTGGCTTCTCAGTCAGCCACCCTGGACAACTCCCACTGTCCCCAAATTCCACACAAACCCAGGACCCGGGAAAGTGCTTCCCTGTGAAAATATCCCTGCAGAAATGGCTTTCCTGGAGTTTTCCTGTATACATCCAAGTCTCAGCCTGGCACTGTGCTAATAGCTATGAGCAGAATTAATTAAAATATAATGCATGGCCTGGGAAATGAAACTCAATTTCACCTCGGCTCTGGAGCCGAATTATTCCGACACCAATGTGGTAATAAGGTGGTGGGAATGCAGGTGAATATCCTGCAAATTAAAGGGGGAATGAAGTGTTTTCTAATTTTATCAGGAAAAACACGTGAAGGATGGCAGGGGGGCAGCTGGTGCAGGATTAATCACTTCCCAACCCCTGTGGCTGGGCTTTGGGGACACTTGAATGGCTGCCTGCTTGATCAGGGAAAAGAAAGGGAATTTTGGGCAGCCTGCCCAGCACACACAAAAGGTGTCATTAACTGCCTGCTACTGCCCTGTTTTTCCAAGTTAGTTTTCCTTAAAGACTTTTATTGAAGCAATTATTTTCTATTTTTCCTCATGTAAAAAAATCCACGGGAAGAGCTGAAATGTTTGTGCTGTTCAATTGCTGCTCATGATCTTTATGGAGTTTAAACCAGTACAGAAAATTATTGACTTGTGACTCTGAGCTGTCTATGAGAATTTATTCCTTCCCAAGCAGCAGCCAAGGAGAAATCTTCTGGCTCTTTCTGTTCCAATTTCTTCCATCATTTTGTTGTTATGGATCTGAACTCCCGTTGACTCCCAGGCTTGTTTTTGCCAGAAAAACAGGCACATCCTATTGGACCACTGAGCTTGTGCAGAGTGGTGAGGAACAAAGGAAAGATGTGGCCTAAACTGGGGGCTCTTGGATGGCTGGAAGCTGCTACAGAGGAGAAGACACAGCCAGCTCTGCTTTTGTGGCTGGTGTAAATCCTTGGATTTGGCATGGAATAAAAATCTTCCAGCCCACCACGGCCCTGGTGCGGTACAAGCCATCAGCAAGGCCATGGTGGCTGCGGTCACTGGGGCTCGTGGGGTCCCTGCAGGAGGGCCTGGAGGTGTGGGACCCCCCCATCCTGACCTTCTGTACCCCACTGAGCTCCCAGCATTCAGTGCTGACTCTGGGAGCAGCTGAGGGAGCTGGGAAGGGGCTCAGCCTGGAGAAAAGGAGGCTCAGGGGGGCCCTTGTGGCTCTGCACAACTCCCTGCCAGGAGGGGACAGCTGGGGGGGTCAGGCTCTGCTCCAGGGAACAGGGACAGGAGCAGAGGGAACGGCCTCAGGCTGGGCCAGGGCAGGCTCAGGGTGGACATCAGCAGGAATTTCCCCATGGGAAGGGTGCTCAGCACTGGAAGGGGCTGCCCAGGGAGGTTTGGAGTCCCCATCCCTGGAGGTATCCAAGGAAGGGCTGGACATGGCACTGAGTGCTCTGGGCTGGGGACAAGGTGGGGATGGGGCACAGCTTGGACTCCATGGGCTGGAAGGGCTTTTCCAACCCCAGTGATCCTGGGATTCTGGGATGGTGTCTGAAGTGGCAGGAGGGCACTGGAGTGCTGGAGGTGTGACCAAGGGAGGGGTTTAGATGACCCAGCTCAGGTTTTGGCGATTCAAGTCCCAGTTGTCCAATGTCCCTAAAGCCACACATGGCTGTGAGCTCTCCTTGCAGGTGGGGCTGCAGGGCTGGGGTTGGGTTTGCTGCTTCAGTAGCTTGTGATCACAGACTCCCAAAATCGTTTGGGTTGGAAGGGACCTTAAAACCCATCTCATTCCAGCCCCTGCCATGGGCAGGGACACCTTCCACTGTCCCAGGTTGCTCCACGCCCTGTCCAGCCCGGCCTTGGGCTCTCCAGGGGTTCCCACATTCCTGGTGGGATTGGTGACTGTGCCTGAGTTTGCTCTTCCCATGGCCCATTAGTGCAGGAGTGCTGCCCCAGCTCTGGCTGTGCTGCTGCTCCTCTGCTTTCCTGGCCTGGCTTTTGTTCAGAGGAACAAAAAACGCTTCGCTCACCCTCTTCTTCTTCTTCTTCCTCCCTCCTGCCCAGCAGATCAGAGCAGGGCTGAGCCCACAGGCTCACATTCTGTTCCTTAGAAAGAGTAAAGGCAAACTGGGTCAGGGCTTTGGCCTCACACTTGTCCCCCTCCAGCCAACATGTCCTAGGGGTTGGTCCTGTTGGATGAAATCACATCTGAATCCAATATCCTTTATCAGCTCTGCTTTCAGGATGACAGGGAGGGGATGTGTTGCAGCATATTTATTGTATCATTTTTGCTAAATGTGGCTCTTCTACAAGTTTTGAGGACTTGCCCAGGCTTTTGTCACCCTCAGCATTCAGTGCTGCCTTCTAAGGATGCCCTCAACATCTTGTGGTCTATTCTTTGCCCAAGAAAAATCCTGGGATGGCTGTTGAAAAAGGAAAGCTGTTGGCTGGGTGGTACCACAGCTGTTCCATCACACTGCAGGGACTGAACCTGTACCCCTGCTCTGCCAAGGAAAACTTGCCCTGCAAAGTGGCCAAGAGACAAGGCTGAATTAGTCCTTGGTGTGCTGAGGGCGTGGGAGGAGCCTGGAGGAATCCCTGTGCAAATCCATACATCTCATGTCATCAGTATGGCATATCTGAGATGTGGGGCCTGCCAAGGACCTGGCAGTGACCCTGCCCCAGTGCTGAGGGAGAGCTGCTGTCCGAGCTGGGGCTTTCTGGGAACAGCCATTTCAAGATCTCTGTTTCCAGGCAGTTCCATAAATATGAATGAAATTCCATGTGGCAGTGGATTTTACATTTTTAAAGTATGAGCTTGGAACACTGTGGATGCTTCAGAGTTTAGTTCCAAACTGAATTGTGTTTGTTGTCTTCAGCAGGGCAGGGATTGGGATTGTGCCCCTGTGCTCAGGTCAGACCCCACCTGCAGAGCTGCCCCAGCACAGCCTGGGCCCAGCACAGGCAGGACCTGGAGCTGCTGGAGGAGCCCAGAGGAGGCTCCAGGATGAGCAGAGGGATGGAGCAGCTCTGCTGGGAGGAAAGGCTGGGAGAGCTGGGCTTGTTCACCTGGAGAAGGATGTGGGTGTGCCCAAGGCCAGGCTGGAGCTTGGAGCAGCCTGGGACGGTGGGAGGTGTCCCTGCCCATGGCAGGGGTGGCACTGGATGGGCTTTAAGGTCCCTTCCAGCCCAAACCACTCTGGGATTCCCTGAATTCCAACAATTTAAAGTGGGAATTTGTCAGTGGTAGCAGAAGCTGGGGATTCTTGGAGCCCAGCCCAGGAAAGGAGTTCACTTCCAGGCTCTCCAGGGCACTCAGCATCAGGAAGACTGAGAAGAGGAAGGAGAGTCTCACCAGACTTTAACACTGCTTGGAAGCACCAAATCAGTTTTGTGATCTGGGTGAAATGTTTAACTCAACATCTCACATTATAAATGTGATTATAATAAAAATTTCACATTATAAGTGTGATTATAATCAACATTTCACATTATAAAAAGGCCACTGCAATAAGAGGATATTCTGATGGGCAGCCTTGGCTCTGGTGATGTCTCATAAGTGAAGCAGCAAGATGAATAAAGAAGCCCTGTCTCTGCTTTACCTTTTCTCTTCATATCACAGTTGATGAGTTTTAAGCGCAGGCAGCTCAAACAGGAGAGGACAGGACAGGGTTTGTCCCAGCAGTGGCAGTGGGGGACCACAGTCCTCTCACTGAAAGCAGGAATGTGTTTCCCAAGTCTGTGTTGAAGTCAGAATGACTGGAGAAGAGGACAACAAGACAAGCAGGACAGTAAAGAGGATTTGAATGGCTGAAGAGCAGGGGTTTAAAAAACAAAGGAACAAATTCCAGGCATCCCCCATCACAGTGAAGGGGTTTGTCCTCAAGCTTATTGAGATAATCCCATTTTTCCTCAGGGCCTCTGTAACCACCCATGACTCTGCTCCCCACAGCCTTTCTGTTCCTCTCTCGTGTCACTTTGAAGCTTCCCTGGTTTGAAAAGCAGCTCCAGCATTTCCTACCCCTGGTTCCCTCCCAGTGGCTCCGACACGGGGAGATTGACAGTGGCCTTTATCTGAAAGCAGAGTATGAATTTTAGTCAATAGACAATGAGGGCTGCTCTCGGATTTCATTTTGTTTTCTCAGCCTGGTTAATTGTGGGCAGGAATTGCTGTGCCTGTCTGGGCACAGTGCTGTGAGAAGCTGCCTTTCAGTGCCTTAATGGAATTCCTGCGTGCAGGGGACCGCTGGGACGTGGGGGTGCAGAGCCTGGTGGTATCACACAGGAGGAGCCCTGCACCAGCAGGATTATACATCAGTGCTTATATATTGGGTATAAATATTATTACAGATGTTATGATATATATTAACTTCCTTGTAAAAGTCAGGGCTGCTTTGGTTTTGGGAGAGAGAAATCGTGGCAGCATTAATGACTGATTTCAATGCCATGAATTTCTTTGAGGATGAAGATTCCGTGGACCAAGCCTTACACCAGCTGAAAATGCTGAAATTTGGGAGCCTGAAGCCAGAAATGCTGAAGCAGCATAATGTATTGTTTCCCTGGTTCCCTCCTGTTCACAGCTGTGATAAATTCAGAGGATGAATTGAACCCCAGCCTTTTCTCCTGCCTGATGAGATTCAGGTTTAACATCCCGGCCAGGTCCAGGCTTGCATTCATTCCAGGGATTTCATGAATTTCACCATCTTTGCTGCAAAGCGGGGCTCAAAGCTGCGAAATTACTTTTCTGCAAAGTGAATGTTGTCAGTTTGAGCTTCCTGATTGGGAAAAAAGATCCATTTCCATGTCCCTTCTGAGCCTTTTCTAGGGAATTTGCCCATCTGGCCGTGGTTCTGTGCAGTCTCCTGGGTGTGAGCAGGCACAGAGTCTTCAGCAGAACAGACTGGCGCTATAAATAAGCAAAGAGCAAGATTTTTTTTCCTTTTTCCCCCCTAAATTCCTCCCATCCTTACTTATTCTCTGCAGCAAATGTAGTATTTCAACTATTTCCTGGGCACTGGAAAGGTCAGTCCTTTGCACAAACCAGCACTGGAGTTGTGGCCTGGCTGTTCCAGGTTCCTTCTGGAATTCTGAACAACTATTTTATACTTTGACTCCCCATCTTTAAAATGGGAATAAGGAGTCTTTTTCTGTGCCTTTTTATGCAGCAGAGAATATATTTGGCCACAATGCTCTGCAAATCCAGCTCCCAGTGAATTGCCACTAATTCCAAGAATAAAAATCACATGTTACCCTGAAAGGATGGTCATGGAATCTCAGAATATCCTGATTTGGTGAGTTTAAGAGATAAAGGAACAGCTTATAATTCATGAGGACTTTGGGTGTACTTTCATGGGTCTGAGCTTTGGGCTTTGTTGAAAATGAGGGTTTTTTGGAGGACTCAGTAGCTGGTGCTGCACCAAAAGCCATCACAGCCCTGGCTGTGCAGTGGTGGGAGCAGCTTCTGGGGGTGTTCTTGCCTGTTTGCCATTTACTGTTAAATATTCATGCTGTTATCAAACTGATATTAGAGGAAATAATGGAATCATTAAGGGTGGAAAAGACCTCCAATGTTTAGGTCCAACCTGAACCACTGAACCGTATCACAAAGTCTTACACTTTTGAACAAGAAAAGTTTTAAATATGACAAAATAGGCTTGAGCTGCTGTTCAAGGCTTCAGCCAGCTGGGAAGCCTTGGCAGGGCAAGAAACAAGGTTAAAAGTCAACCCCCTGAAGATCAAGCCCTGGGGATTCTGACTGGTGGGACTTTGCAGGGTGCTGGTGTGGCTGGGAGCCTGTGCTGGGCCAGGCACAGCACGGGGCTGCTGCAGGGGCTGCCCATCAGTTCTGCACCACCTCACCCCGGGCTGGTGAAGCAGCTCCGTTTGTGAAAGAGGCATCAGGGAATTGGCTACAGGGCCTTTGTTTGGAGAGCACAGTGCAGTGTTTGGGCTGGGGCAGCCAACCCTTGTGATCCCGTCGTGATCCCATCCTGATCCTGTTGTGATCCCATTGTAATCCCATTGTGATTCCATCCTGATCCCATCGTGATCCCATCATGATCCCATCATGATCCCATTGTGATCCGGTCGTGATCCCATCCTGATCCCATCGTGATCCCATCCTGATCCCATCGTGATCCTGTCGTGATCCCATCGTGATCCTGTCATGATCCCATCATGATCCCATTGTGATCCCATCCAGATCCCATCATGATCTCATCATGATCCCATCATGATCCCATCATGATCCCATTGTGATCCC